>JAQFYB010007454.1:0-10816 GCA_034694085.1 Pogonognathellus longicornis
TTTATTATTCACCAGGGTGATAATTTTTTTAATTTTTGATACTAATTTGATTAAAACTAATAGAACCGGAACCTTAAGAAATCATGAGGGTAGTTTGAAATTGATATATCTTGAAATTTAATGTATCCAATATTAAACTTGTGTTGAATTAAATATAAATTATTTTTCCCTTGAAAGTCAAATTGATATTTTTCAATTTAATTTTTTACAATTTTAAACTTGTGTTGAATAAAATAAATAAAAAATTCAATTAAAATTCAAATTGATATTTTTTTAACTTAATTTTTTACAATACTTATTAAATATTTGTGTGAATGAAATCATATATATGTTAGAATAGGCGAAACCCTGACTGCTGGACTAAACAGTTCAAATCATCCATAAAATACATTGACGTATTTATATTTTTGTGAGTTTTCAAACCTGTAATATCAATGGGCTAAATTCAAACAAAAAGTGATAAGTTCGAAGACACTTTAAAAGGAATTTGAAAAAATCTGAAATTTCAGAGTGAAATGGAAGAAAATGTTGTGGTGTCAGTATATATAGGATATTATTGCATTGACTATAATGTAGTCTAGGTTGAGGAAGTATACGTGAAAAAATTGTTGAGACAAACTAAACATTTTGGCAGCCGCAACCAGCATAACTAATTCCATAGAGATGAAGACAAAGTACAATATATAGGTGGACCTGTGTGATAGAGCAACGCGAAATCTTCACAACGAATTCTCTGACTTTGTTTATGAGGAGACTCACTCTCCAAGAATTAATGGCAGCTAGAATTGTAGTAACAATGTGTGTCTTACATTAATCTTTTTCCTATGTCGCATTCTATGCGAGGTGCTGGAAGAACATGAGAAGAATAAATAATATACCTAAACCGACTCATGTCTTATCGTCTTTTAATCTTGTACAACTATTGACCCATTTCCTTTTCCGTTGCCGATCATTCCCTTCTTTTTAGCAACCATAGACCATAGTTATTCTAATCAATGTCCAAAAACCATACTCCTTCTACAAGATCTGAATATTAACAAAAATCTGACATTTTGAGTGTGTCTGAACACAAGTGTTAATATTTTGAAAAATAATTTATTTGCAGATGAATATCTGTCATTTCTCATAAATTAAAACTTTATTTGATGTATGAAAAACAAACATGGAATAATAAAATAAATATATCGAATATAAATTGATGTGGAAAATATAGAGCTACAATTCAATATTTTTATTTATTGTAATTTTTTTATACCAATTATTAACTTTTTCTCTTATGAACTTCAATTTGCATTACTACCTAGGCTAGGAGTGGCAATAGTGAAAAATGGATATTTATAAACCTACTACACAAATCACAAAATATATAAAAAAATAATTGGTACACCAACACATTAACAATAAGAATTGGATTCATGATCTTGTAATAACAAATGAATTTGATGTCAAGCTTGTCTTTAAATTTCGTTTTACATAAACGAGAATTCAACCAAAATATTACGGCATTGCTAGATGGTAATATTTTGGTTTCAAAATATCAGTAAACTAACGATATTTTTAAAACAAAACTTTACAAACCATAAAAATACGTTAATACAACGAAAATAAATGAAATGGTATTTCTGCAACGAAAATTTCTTATGGGGATAGTTAACGTTAATGTTGTTAAATGATTAATAGAATTCTGAGTCATTTTTAATAATTCCCATTGATAATAACGGTTTAATCCCCGTTATCTATATGTGTCAACAAATGTAATTTTACCTATGATATTGCATAAGGATTTACGTAATGTCCAACCTATTAATATGCAATTACATTTTGAACCTCAATAATTTTGTACTATATATACCAACTGATAATAATAGTCGTTGTAGCTGTTGCTTGAAATAAATGATACATTGCTTATAATGCACATTATGAATGCTTAAACACGTAATTATTCATTATTTTATAATTGTGTGTTTTGTCTGTGAATTGTTTATAGCCTTTTGCACTATTGCATTGTGTGGGTTGACTATTTACAAAATAATCGTTGCCTGAACATAACAAACCAAACCGTTAAGATTCTGAGAACCAGTGAACAACCATTAGAGGTGCAACGATTGTGGCGATGAGCAAGTCTCTGTGTTATCATCGCACTTATCAGCTTAAATTTATATTTGCTTTTTGCTGATTAATTTCATGCGGGTTGAAGATGAGTCACTTTTTACGGGGAAGCCAAAAGAAAGAAATATTATTATTACTGGCTCCATTGTTCCATTGCATTTCACGGGGATACCTATATTCAATGTTTCATCATGTGCTCCATACATTTGCACATCGTTTATTAGAATTGAGCACAAAATAAAATACTGCCGGTTGGCTAAGGTTATACCTATTGTTTTGCATGAGTCATCAAAGAATAATACTACAGTTATGTTGTAGGTATCTGTTTCCACCAAATGTCACGGTTCCGTTAAATTAATTCGGAACATAAATCTTTTGTAACTGAAATTATCATTCAATTTGCAAGCACACAAAACATATACGTTGACGTTTATTATTATTCGTTGCACTATGCTTAACTTCAGGGGCGAATCCAGCTTGCGAATTTGGGAGGGTGGGAATATAAATATAGCAAAAAATTGTGACAAATAAATGACCTATTTTTGGTATTTTGGGAGAGACATAATTTTATTTAGCGTATAGTCCAAAAAATTTGGGAGGGGGCTTTCAACCATTTAAAACTCCCTAAAAACGCCACTGTTTAACGTACAAAGCATACATTTTTCTGGCATAGTTTGTCATTTGTAATCATATTTTTTACAATATAGATAATATACTGACGTAATTATTTATTTATTTATTTATCACGACCAATATAGTACAATCATCAAATCTGGGTATGTATGTGTAATATAAATGTAATAATTAATTCTTCAAAATTTATTACATAACAGTTCGCAAGTTGCAACAAGATTTGCGATAAGAATATAAAAGGTAATTGAGATATTGACATAGAAAATGTACGCATGTATTAAATGTTTGATTGTATTCAATGTTAAATATTAGCATGAGCAATTGAGTCATATGCAGGCGGAGGAACATAAATTTCCGAAGATTTGACAGTGTCACTGTATGTGGGAGGAGGCTCTGAATTTCTGTTTACTTCTATGAGTTCATCTTCAGTCTGTACTACTAGATGTGTCATTGAATCCGTCGTAGCTCTAGGAAGCGTGAAAGTGAGATCTTCCATGTACGAGTAAACACAAGTAATTGCATAGACATGCAGAATGAAAGCTGCCACTTGGGCGAGATATTTCCAGTAATCAGGATTCTTAAACATTTCACTCACTTTGAAGTTGTCAGAGTCAAAGTTGACAGTAATTATTAACAAGTTCCACACTAAAAATAAAATAGCGCCACCCATTGTGATCCATGCCCAAACCCACCACCATTTACAAAGTTGCAGAGCTTGCTGCAAATTCAGTTCCTAAATAAATTAGAAGATTTTTGTTATATAAGAATAAGAATGCATTATAATGATGCCGAATTTCTATTAGGTTTGTAAATATGTAATATTATTGTTAATATTATTAATTAAATTACCTTTTTGGTTGCATTCAGCAATTTTATATTCGCCACAGAACTGTACCAGGAAAACAGGAGAAGTCCCAAACCAATTAAATAATTATCGTCTGCAAAATTTTAAATTTGAATAATTGCATTAAGCTATTTCTAGAATAGCAAATATTTGATACCTACTGAATAATTTGCACTAATGAACACTACTTTCATAAATTTTTTAATAATTTAGGAATAAATAATTATGGTAATTATATTTGTTTACTTACATGAATTTGAAACTATGTGGAATAGAAACGCAAACGCTTGACATGTTGCAACCATCAGCAAAAATATTGATATAAACTGAAAATATACAAAAAATCATTCGAATCATCAATCGATGTTACAAAACTCAATACCACTCTGTCGATATAAAAAATCCTAACGTAAATAAAAAATTCAATTTATTTGCTCACTATCTGACGTCGGCTTTTAGTTTTATAGGCTAGTGATTATGGGCTAAATGGGCTAAATTATAATTAACATTTTGCGGATAATTCGTAAAAATGGCAACATACGTTTAATGATATTAAGGGTAATAAAAATTGTTATTATAAAAATAATTTGAATGGGTAGCTTATACATGTTTAATTACATACCAAGTAAAATGCCGCAAGAAGCCGTGACAAAATTCTGTACTCCATATTGATACTTAATAAATAACTTAGCGTCCGTTTTCTGAATTGTTGATTGTACTATGATTCTATGATACTAAATTGTATGACATAAATCCATGTAGTAAAACTTAAACGTGGTTGTATCTTCAAAACGTAAAACCAAGTGTCTATAAACCCATTCGACCTTTTTTCGTCAACGATTAAGTACGTAAATAATAATATGATTGCTAAATTCTGCATATATGTATATCAAACTGGTATTGTATTTTTATTAACACCTTATCGCTATCATAGTGCAATATTATTACTGATAACAATCCAATATGAGGTGACGATGTTTTTTGCTTGATCGAGACAGTGCAAATAAATGTAAATAAACACCAAATTGAAATAAATCACAGTTTCTCGTGATAGTCACACATACTGCATTTTAAGTCATTGTGTACTATATATTGGTTTTATATATAAATGTAAATACCTAGTGGTATTGCTATACAAAAAATAATAATCTCGCCTAAAAGCAATGTGTTGATATTTACAAGGAAAATAAATATCGTGGTTTATCGTTTGGAAAAACAAACTATTTTTATTGACCGATTAAATGTGCAAGCAGGTCACAACCTCAAAGGCGTAATAATATGACATCATTAATTTTCCCCATAGCGGAAGAACAGTATGTATATACGTAGACTTCATGTGATATGCTAGTTTCCTATTGGTATTAGAATAGCTCTAAGAATATTGTGAGCAGTATAATGGGACATTAACGTAAACTATTTGTAAGTTAATGGACCATTTTATACCTGCCTAAACAGTTTCCGTCTGGTTTTTTTCCCACATCCACAGTGCGTAGAGAGGGTCCTCGACATATTTAAAATGTAGACAGTATGTTCATTTGTTCTTTTTGCAACTATTTGCAATTGCGGTAAAAAATGTTTGTCTTCTATTTTCCAAATTGAATTAAAATTCAGGTTAATAAAATTAATTAACGTTTCCGATAAAATTGGTTTACAATATTTATTTTCAGGTGCCAATTTTTCATTCATATAGGGTTAGTCAATTACCTCACTAATTTGTGTATGTGTAGGTATAAAAGTAGATTGTCAAGGTAGAAATGTATTTGAGCCAAATAAGAAAAATAGAGTTGGGAAAGATTTCTTTGTACCTTTGCAAAGGAAATTTGGACGTGTTTTCCAGCTTTAAATATAATTTGTCATTACCGCCGGTGCGTTTGTTAAATATTATTCCATCAACAATAATGAACATCGCAATAGCTTACTTTTTATTCACAACTATTAGAGATTTAGTTAAAATGGAATTATTTTTTTTCGCCGTCAGATTTCGAAGTCACCAAAACTTCCAAACCTACTTAAAACATAAACAATAGATAAATTAGCATAATTTTGAAGATTTGATATTTTTGAAAGTTATTTTTATTTTGCTATCAAATTTGTAAGAAAGCATAAGATTTTGAACAATTAAATTAAAAATAATAATATTTGGCTATTAAGAATACCTTTCAGGATGAATAATCTTTCATTTAGTTCTCAATCTCAATGGGCAGAAATGTAAATTATTTTCAATATCAAACTATTTAAATCAAAGTCACTGTTAATTTATCCAAGTAAAATATATTATTGAAAATTTTGTGATGTACGTACTTGATTTGTATTGAAATCACTGTGAGATAATAAATTAGAAATACATAGAGGCAGGGCTGTATCCAGGTCACACGCTGGGAGGGGGAGCTTGAGCAAAATTTAGTAATATATGTCAAGTTATTGCGAGTAGCGTTTGAGCAACAATTGAGCAGATTAGGGGTGAAATTCATATGATATGTGTAGCGCGAAAACATTTAGCAAATGTGGGCCAAATTTAGGTCAAAATCAATGGAAATTGCAATAAAATCGTGCGTAAAAATGTTGCGTTTTTTGCAGTCTTACTGCAAAAACTACATACTTTTTGGGATTTTGGGGGAAACCTGATTTTATATAGCACAAGGTTCAAAAATTTAGGAGGGGCTTCAGTCCAATAAGGCACCGGGCTCCTACATATTCATACTGCAACTTTTCCCGCCCATTTTCAGTGCACAAAACAGTGAAGGCTAATTAGGGGTGCATGTATAATAATAATATGGATGTTAAAATGCCAACAATAAGTCCACTTTCACGCTGTCTGAAACAAACACAGAAAACATGATTTATAGTTCAATAATAGTTGATAAGAAGGTACAAATACTAAAATTAAAGTTCCAATCAAAGTTCCCATTGACCATGTGAATTAGTGAATCAATGAATATGCGGAATACCAGGCTGCGTAGAGGCTTAAGAAACTTTTACATTATGATAGGATCATGAGATCGTTTCTCTTCCAACACTTGTAAAGAAAGAATTATTCCCAAACATAATTCAAAATAAATGAAGGAGTATACCTATATAATACTCACAGGCAAGGTAACCAGAATTTGAGTATAAAGTTTGAGTCTGTTTAAAAAATGTACAATAGTGCAAAGTGCATTAATATAAAAGAAACCCAATTTTTATTTAAATTTGCACTGAATGTATGCATTTTGGAGACGGTAGAGTACATTATTTTTGCACTCTCATGAGAAAATGAAGTGAAACATGTGTAGGTTTATTCTTAAATTGGCGTCCGTACTTAGGCCATAAAAACATTACTCAGTATTATGTTATATGAAAGATTTTATTGATCTGAAGCTGTAGCAACATTATTATGAACGTGTGCTAATTTAAGTCTGAACGGAAAAATATTTAACTTCATTTTAAACTCTGAATGGGACTAAATTGTAGTAAAACTGGTATTCATGATTTAAGGATGTCTGGCAACCCTGCTACTCAGTATTTGTAGAATAATATGTTAGTAGGTAAAATATTTGTCTACAAGTTTTGAAAACTTGTCACAATTGCTTTACCTATAGCCAGGCATGTATCCAAAACACAAAAATGTTCAGGCGCTGAGAATTTGTCAACCTTTGTATTTTGAAAAGAGCTAGAGTGCCAAAAACTAGTTGCTGTTGCCTCCGTTTTATTGTCATTTTTAAGCCTATCTACAGTACATGGGAATGACAAGAATTAATTAAAATTGAAAAATACGTTTTTCGTTATTAATCTCTTAAACACAAATAATGCTCTCAGGTAATTTTATCACTTTCATGAAATTAATAGAACCTTCACCTCACTAATTATTTACCTAATTAATTCATTGGAGTACACACTCAATTGGACAAAACGGCGAAAGACAACTTGGTCAAAAAGTAACGTGTTAATTACAATGTCCTATTCAGGCAAAGAAAGCAAATTAAATTCCCAGAAATATTCAAAAGTATGATTTTGTAATAAAGTACAGAAAATGTACAGTTTACATGCTATTACGTTTTACGTTGATAGAGTGACAAAAAATCCTATACGATGTACTAATAGCATTAAAAAGCTGTAAAAACATTTTATATTTTTCCATTTTGTATCATCTTATACCAAGCACCCCCATTCTTAAATCCTGGATACATGCCCGCTGATAACTCATTAAGACCAGATGTAAAATGCGTGGAAAAATATAGAAAAAAACAAAATGTGAAACACATCAATGTTTCATTAGTTACCTAATACGACGAACAAAGCTAGAATTACACAGAGTTAAATATTATATTTTACGCTGCATTAAATGCATACACATAATCTACACATAATTTAAATGCATAAAATAAATGATATCTCCTAATATCTATGACTAACTACATGCTAGATATACTATGAAATATATAGTATTACTAACACTATCTTTTTATAGTAAAATTTGGACGTATAAAAAATCAGCCAATAATTATTTTAAAGTGATCAATAGAAAATTGTAAATTGATTTTTCCATACTTTTACAACAGCATACTAATTTGTCGTTTTAACATTTTTTTAACCAAGTACATTTAAAATCATTGAAAATAGTTTTGAGACATTTATTTACAAATGGTACGCAGGTGGTCCGAAAGACTGATCGTACGGGGGAGGTGGGTGATATATTTCTAAATCTTTGACAGCTTCATATGAAGGAGGTGGAAGTTGGGGACTTTGGTGTGTCAAGTTTTCATTTGTAGAATTTTGATCTCGGCCAGATGTTAGTAGAGTCTCCGTTACAGACTGAGGAAGAGTGGATTTCATTTCTTTTCTAAATTTGTAGACACAGAAGAGTCCCAAGCCGTGTAGACTCAGAAATCCCAAATCCAAGAAGTATCTCCAGTTAATTTTTTCCTCGTTCCCCTCCACATACACCATTGCACTTTTCTGGTGAGTCACTGCCATTAATACGAATCTTATGGCTCCGATTATAGTTGAAATCAATGCCAAAAACCACCACACGTCACTCAGGTCAATCGCATTTTGTGGATCAGTTCCCTAAATCCCGGAAAAATAAAATCAATTACTTTTTATTAGTACAAAAATGCCACGTTATGATTTTCATGATAAAATATATTTAGCAAGATTAAATGCACTCTACAAATAATCACCTTTCTGGTAGCTTTAAGTAACCTCCTGTTTGCAATTACATTGACGATACAGTAAAATAAGAAAATCCCAAAGACCATCCACGCTGGAACTGTAAATAGGAAACATAATATAAATAATGTATTTTGAAACTATATACTTTGGCTAGATCCGTCTCCAACTTGTCAAGCAACTTGCAAGGAGAGGTTCACTATAAAATTGTAAATTATATTCATACAATTACTGAGTTCAGATGGTGATAGAGATTGAAAAATTGTATCAAACAACAGCTTGACACCCCAAAACAGGATCAACACCAGAAAAATCATCGACATTATCTAAAAATGAAAGCTTGACTATAAGCACTGTGTTAGTGTAAAACAATTTTCTACTCTACAAAATATTTGTGTACATCTACAAAATTGGCGAAACTAAATATTCATAGATGTTATGTTAAATAATACTTTACCTAATCAAACCATGCAAAAAACCGGGACAACACTCGAAAACTCATTTGTAGATCCAAAATTGGATGCTGCCAGTAGCTTAACTTCTTCCACTTCAGTAGCAAATAAACTCCGTTATGAAATGCAAAAATATATACACCTTCAAAAAGGAATGAACTGTATTATGTTACGGGTGAACACGCAGTTGGTTTTGTGAAACGCTCAGAATTGTGTTCCTAAATTTTTGAAACTCCCAGATTTGTGTAATCCAAAATTGCACAGAATTATTATCCTAATTTACTGAGAAGCTCAAAATTTTATTATGTTGTTAAACGCTCAGAATTATATTCCTAATTCAGTGAAAATCATAATAATTGTATTTCGAATTATTTGAAACGCTCAGAATTGTATTTCGAATTATTTGAAACACTCAGAATTGTATTTCGAATTATTTGAAACGATCAGAATTGTATTCGAATTTTTTAAAAACACCAAAATTTTATTTAAAATGTAATTTAAACAGTCTAATCTAAATCATAATGTAAACCAAACTGAGTTAACTGAGTTCGGTAATATTTGTGCAATTTGTAAAATTTTAAAAGGTAATTCCTGCTGTGTCAATATAGGTCCTACAAAAAATTGATCCCAATAGATATCATAAAATAATATGTAATTGTACACGCATATGTCCTATCACGTCAACACCTTGTTTAATTTAGTTTAGTCTCACTGTTTACACCAACACAAAATATGTGTACTATACCAACGTGTTTACAATATGTCACGTATTACAAATGTATGATTTGGATATTTGAAAAAGTATTCTATTTTTCCCAGATTTTGATAATATTTATTTGTGCATAAAAATACAGCTCAATCTAAAATAAGTGTAAGATGAAGAGTACGATGGCTTTTGATTTTTCTCGGACTCAGCATTCTCGGAACTTTGTGTGCGTCATTCAGGACAATTTGTCTCGCAATTTGCCGGAGATGGCCAACAAGTTAGCCGCGAGTAACAAGTAAGATACTATACACAGGTGGTACCTAAACTAAAAGGTATGCGACACACCAAGCAAGGGGCTTAAAACCCATACATCCTCTGTATCTTTGATTATAGTGATGTGCTTTGCTAATTTTATAGAACCTCCAAGTACTCTATCACACTATTATTTACTAGAGCATCAACTGCATGCACATCTGAAATGTGTATAGACACTCTCGTGAGTGTCATGTCATGATTCACTATAGCACACTGTAGGAGTATGACCACAGACAACAGTCAACAGTAGGTAATCCAAGATGAGTATCGATTTTTGCTATCTTGGGCATCTTGTACATTTCTGCTGTTTAATGTATAAACTTCAATCTGTATCACATTTATATATTATTTGCTATACTTATATTATCATCATTGTTGTACCATTTTGATTTTGGGGTGTCTCAATATTATATATACCGTTTCGTAAACGTCTTACAACATACATTGCATTACTGTTTAGTACTTCAACAATATAATTTCCTAGTACAAAAAAATTTCCTTCAATTTTTAAGGAGTATAAGTAATATACAATTTAAGGTGCAGGGTGACCACGTGACCTCATTTCACCGTTTTTTTCACTCACTTCGCTATAACTTTTGAACGGAAACT
>JAQFYB010007455.1:0-10816 GCA_034694085.1 Pogonognathellus longicornis
CTTACGACAGTATAAGATTTATTTAAGAAAACTTTCGTTCCAGTTTCCAGTTACTATTTATAATTATGTAGCTATCAATTTCTTTCTCCAGTTCCCAAAATTTTAAGTAGATACATCAAAGAAGTCCTTTTAAATATGTAATTTTTACTGGTACCTATATAGTTTGATATTTTATTTTTATTTCGTTAAAAATGGAGTCTAGCAAAAGTTTGATAATGATAAACAATCATTTAACATAATATATATTATGCTTCATGAAACATGATTTTTCAAAAAATTTCCTTGTAATTGTTTCATTGATAGTTTCATCTTTGGCTTGAATATAGAGGCAGTTTCTATATCAAACTTACTCCAGATATATCTTGACATGTCTAAAACCAGGGACTTGTAAATATTATTTACAATAAGACTCTATCTAAAACATGGACAAAAATGTTCGGTTAACCCTATACTGTAAACTGTATATATATACTTTACATGCACAAACACATACTACCTATTGGTAAAGCTACAGCCGCAACGATTATTTTATTACGATATAACATCTAATCTAACTACAAACTATACATTACATTGAAATAAGTTTTACCACATTGTGATACGAATGACATGATACTCGTTGGTAAATATTTGTCTTGTATTACATTAGAGATTACTGAAAGTAATCACCCATAACGAGTTTTTTTTGTTTTACCTTAGCTGAACTTTGGTTTGTCTGGGATTGGCATTTAGTATTTGGTTCTAGAATTATCGGATTAGGTTTTATCTTTTCTATAGCTGTTTGTTGTATGTGTGTGTGTGTAGTAGCATAATATAAGTCTTTGAGATAAATAAAAAAGTGTTTTTTCTCAACACGCTCCGATCGTTTCCCTTCCTCTGAAAACTAAGTACAGGCTAGACTGTTTCCTTTATTTCCTCTTTCCCTCTCGAAGCTACATAGCCGAAGGTAATTCGGGAGCAGAAAGAAAGCGGTGGAAAGCATTGAATTGCTTGCTGGATGCTCACCCTCTGGATACATAAGATGAAGAAAAGGAAACGGATCTTGCTGGATCATGGCATTTCATATTTTCTTTTGGGGAATAGATCGGAGCTCGTAATCTTATTGGTTATTTGGCACAGAATTGTTCGACGACGACAGAATAGTTGGACAACCACTGGGATGATGGTTGTTATGAGCTCGGCTATTACTTCTCCTTCGAAACCTTGACTCCAGTTTAAGCGTCGCAAAAACTGTCACTGCAAACGCTAGGAGGAATGTGAAACACACCAACAGCCAAAATATCCAACTTGTTTTCAATACTTCCCATTCTTCGCATGTTTTCGGAGAACTATAGTGGAACGGGTAGTCACGGAATATGGGAAAAAAGAAATTCCAAAATAGCATCCTGCAAACATTAATAAACACACAAAATCAATTCTCTGACATGAATCAAAACAAAAACAAAACCGCAAATGCTTTCGTTTCTTCTCAAATCTAGAAACTGGTTACACTTTCCTTCCCTCTCTCTTGCTCTGATTTATACATCACATTTGTCAGAACATTTCATTTCCTTACTTATTTCACTAATGATTACTTTCCTTTAAAAAGAAAGCTTTTTCCGGCTTATATTAAGTTTACAATCTATCAGGTTCATATGAGATCTTTGCGTGCTCAATATCTCAATACATATATATTCGAATCAGGTTGAGCCCTGTTGAGGTACTTTAATAGTTAGGTATTTCTACGTATAGTACTTTTGAATAAAATAAAAATCGATTGAAACGTAAAATATCGATGTGTAAAGACAAAATAAAATATACCTATCTGTGAGGAAGTATTTATCCATATGAGACTTTAGGCCGAGAACTGCAAAGTCCTGGTTCTTTTCTGAGTAATTGGTCCAATGAAATTTTAGCCCCGTTCTGTGTCCTTTCTGTTTTCGGTCTGGTGTTGGAGTCCTGGACATAAAAACATTCAACATTCAAATAAATTGATTTGTGTCAATGACATTTTCATGCATTTAAAATGCGTTCAATCTCCTCAATTGTTTGACAGTTTGTACAATGCCAGTCATTTAAGAAAAGCTGTTAGCCCAGAAACTGTCTCACAATAGTTTATTCGTGAGATCAATGCAATGTATACAGATGAGAAACTTGTAACTTGCATTTGTTACCATCAAATAGAGTTTGCAAGCGAACAAGATAATATTGCACTTGCAATTGCAGTCGTTTGTGTCAAGTGGTGTAACAAAATAAGAAATTGCTGAAACCTAGCATCTATATATAGACATGGAGAACTACATACCAAAATCCCATCCTGTATATAATTTACGGCACGTTTCATTCTATAAGATAAGGTATCCTTCTAAATGCCTCTCTGAATGCAACTGCCATTCACAAAGACCTTGTGTCATTCTCTCACTTTTTTCTATTAGTCGGATTATACGTGATGATCTTTCATGCTCTCAAAACACTCCACAGATATACAAAAAGCAACGATAATATTTAGCCAATGCATGCTTTAAGTATACTGTTAGCCCCATATTATCTCGCACAATCAGTAGTATCATGTCATAATCTATACAGAACGTTACATATACAATCATCCATTGTGAAACCAATTCTCACAAGAATACAGACAGAAGATGCAGCTGTCGACTGTGTTTTTGTTAAGCATGTCATCACAAAGTGGGAAGTTTCTTTTATTTGTTTTGTTTCTGATGCACATAAAAAAGTCATGTTTAAGACCCTCTTCATGCAGTACAAAGACTACTCCGCGATTATTGACTCTTACAGTTTATTAGCAGAAATAACCGTGTACATTTGTAGTAGGTATACGCACATTAATTTACTATGTACTTCCATAATGTTACTGATACCAAGTTTTTCTTTGAAATTCTTTGCCGTTTACTTTGTCCTATCATTCGCTTATCATAAACAGTCTTATCGTATAGTATAGGCTAATATTTATATTGAAGGATGTAATGTGTATGTGTAATCATTAATCATAGTAATCAATAACCATAAATAAACAGCAAAAACTGGGTATTTTCTTTCAGGAGAAGGTATTTATATTGGAAACATTGACAACGTTGCATTGTTGGTACACGAATAAATAATAAACTGAATCCATATTAGGCTTTATTAGGTGTACTGTGTACTTTGATGAATCCCCATGTCCCATGTGTGTCGTTGTCGATGAATTCAACTACCTATGCAACTACTTTCTGTATATATACTTCATCACTATGCATATCTTATAGCTATCTATATTCCCATTGATGATAATCTTGTACATAAGTGTAACATTTACCGCATCTGAATTATAGATGCTTAATTATTACATGTTTCGCAAAGCTGAATATATCAGTGCGTATTTACAGAGCTTTAGAATTAATGCTCCACTGATACTGCGATAGTATGTATGTATATTGCTATCTGAATACATAATGCAGATAATTAATGGTTGACATTAACTTTGTTTGTATAGTACATTAGTAGGATTATTCACTTGGCTCTTTAGAAGACAAACTATATAGTACAACCTACTGTATGTGTACTGTATTTATAATTCTATTGCTTATTGTATGTATGGTATAGCATTACAAATAACATATTAAATTTTTGATCCATGTGTTACTAGAAATTGCATTCGATAGATAGTATAATATAGATAGTAGATACCTATTGCAGAATGACAGAAAGTTAAAGAACACTTGAAGTAATTGTCTCTAAGTAATTGAATAAAATATATGACAGCATGACAGCATCTGTGTGTATTGAATATTTGTAGTTGTAATATGTTATAAGCAAAATTTGAATAACACGAAAGAAGTACTTTAAAGCAATACACGCACTAATGACTAAAGCAACTTACCCATATCTGACAAAATTGGCCCAAATCTTCATCATGAGACCGCTCATTTTCTTGTCATTGTATGATCTCAGGTGGTTGGTGTAATTGAGATAGCCTTCCCCAAAAATGAATTGAAGTTCGCTTTCATGATAGGAACCTAAACAAAAGACAGACATATAAAAGCACACAGCGAACACATCATTATTATCAATATTCATTGATTATTTGTGTGTATTCATTAGTAGGTTTCTACGAAACAGAGATGTAATTAAAGCGATGATGCCTTTTAATTATAGAATACAAACTGAACAAAAGCGTGGCTGAGAATGTGGATGAAATGTGAATTCTCATTCACTATTCATCGACGACTCAATTGCAGATGCTATGTGTCTGCCATGTAATTTAGGTGAACTTCATGTGGTACTGTAAAACATTTCATTTATATGCCGATTGAATGCAGAATTCTCATGAATGAAGCAGAAGTGAGATAATGATAAATGACCAGTTGAACTGAAGGATGTCACATCTGATTGAAACCTTAAAGCAGTCATTCACCATCCAGTAGTCAAGTGACAAACTGAATAGATTCTAGAAAGAGCAATCGAGCAATGACAACAATGAAAGGAATGACAGACATTTTCTGACTGTCCTATTCTCACTTCCTATAGCTACTTCATTTTCCACGCTTTGTGTAACACGTACTGTACAAATGTCTCTATATAATTTAGATATGTTCAGGATTCAAATGAAATGTCATTCTCCCCTATTGTACTGTACATGTCAAACAAAAATATGCAGTTCTCATGTGGAGGCATGTAATTTTCAGAATTTTGGAAATGAAAATAAGTACAGATTTTAATTTAGCGTAAAGACTTTTATCGTAGTTTCACATAGTACAGTACTCTTCGAGACGGTATAGTTACAAGCATCAATCGTTCGATGTAAAAACTGTGATCGGAATCTGTTTTACATACTGTATTGCCTGTATTAGTAACCGGGGCTATTGTTTTGAAACATTGATCGCGAGGGGTAGCTATTAATAAAGGGAGGTTTTTATTTCTGTTGGAGTAAATAAGCTAAAAAAAATTGCTTCCACTGATGCTACACTACAATCACAATTCATGTGTGTACGTATGTGTTTGGGGGGCTGCTAATTTGGGGAGGCTAGAGGCTATTAATTTGGCAAATTAATAGGGGAATTATTATCGGGGGGCTATTAATACAGGCAATACGGTATCTAACAGTACTTCCTCATACAAGTAGGTTTGTTTCCCTATCAGAGCGAGCGAGGCTGCTAATCATAGTTGTGTTGTATTAATAATCTAAGAATATAAACTAGCTTTGAACAGAGTTATTAGGAATTATGAATGAGATAATTGTGGCTGAATTATAAAATATTAATTAAAGCCATGTTTTCATTTCGCTTTCACTTTACTCGAAATTCGCATAGAAATATCAATGTATTGGGCTATTTCCTCACATGTATATTACAGTGAATGTGACACCCTAATAGTTAGTGATGGGCTGATTAATCAATAATGAGCATTGAGGACATAGGTGCATATTTTGTATCTCACAGTCAGCAGAATGAAAATAAAGGAAAAGAAGAATACAATGGTAGAATACGAACCGATCCATTCCTGGCCATCGACCTTGATGTCATCAAGACTGGAATAAAAGAAGTCGTAGAGGTAGATTGGCTGCGTGTTGTGCTTGGACAGAAGATTCATCTCTTTGATACAAGGGGCTTTCAGACCAACGTCAGATATAAACTGAAATTCAATTTCAATATTTTCATACATTCTTTTGATAACTCAGCTCTATAGGCACCGAACAAATTAAACTAGTGTAAAGCGAAAAGGACGGTTTTGTTCATGTTCCAACTTACAATGAAATAATTAGCTTTTGAGTTGAAATGAGTAAGGATGGTTCTGAATATGATGTTTGCTATACAATATAGTAATTCTAATTATCAATAGTGTTCTATCTAATTGACAAGAATATGTTTTACTAGCATGTTATGTGTACAGACACTTTCCAATGTTGAAAGAGAAAAGGAAATCCTCAGAAAAGTGTTTTTCATTAAAATTTACACACGACTAAAGAGACAGGTTACATGAATCAATATATTATTATGCTGTCTAACATCAATTTACTCGCATCCTTCTTCTTACGTTTAGCACCTACCTATATACATACAGTACAGTACAGATAATAGTAAAAATACCTACAATTCAACAACCACAAAAGTGAACTTTAACATAAACGAACTTCCACTTGTACTCGGAGAACTCGTTTTGTTTATGTTATTACTAGGTGCGTGAGTGTGGAAGAAATTATCCTCTGGGGAAAACTATAAGAGACAGCAGACAGACAGACAACACATACAAGAAATTATTGTTACATGTTTCACTATAAAAATTCAATTCACTTCGTATAAGCACGTATAGGTATACAAAACCCAGAGGCAGAGTTTCTGCAAGGCACAAAGCCAAACAAGTCGAAAAAAGTGTCTATGATGAAAGTATAGTGTGTTGCTGCTGTGCTGACAGGATACGGGATGACAAATTGCGTGCGAAAAGAAATATCAAGGAAGTAAAGTTCACACACTGGTAATTTACATGACTTTGACTCAATAATCCAATTTCTATATACCAGCACTTATATCGTCTTTGAAGAAAATAAGTGCAAGTTTGTAAGCCAAAAGTCGTCTTGATGGGGTGGTACTTGACAAACTACCAGACACACCAACTAAAACTTAATCAGTCAATACCATTTGTCAAATGCACCTAATTCCGATAATTTTCCTAAGCAATTTTCGAGGAAGCAATTTAAATTGTATTTATCAAGAGATTTATACTTTACACCGATTTATATCGTTAGTGATGTCATAGAAGATACTTGAGTTTTGTAAATTTTACGCTTCGTATACGATACAAAATAAATGCATGTTTCGAGTATTGAGAATAGAATAATATTATACATATGCAGATGCAGAACAACTAACATACCTAGAGTACCTAACTGTAGCTACATAGGTAGTTACTTTATAACAAGGTTTGTTGTTGTGTCTAGTCTGTGTGTCTAGGTATATTTGTGTCCCTAAGGCTTAAGTTAAAGTTGAAACGGTTTGTTTAGTATTTCTTACATCACTGACAGAGCTTGTTTTCCCCTCGGTAGCATTTTCTTGGATACCGGAACGGTAGAGGTATTGAACTGTAACAGAATGGATCATGGCCGCGATATTTGCTGGAGTTACCGTCGGCAAATTCTCCAAAAGACTTACAACATCTACCTGAACAAAACTTCGCAAGTCTTTGGTAGCTGTCGTTGGTCCAACTGTAGGGAGAGTAAACAAAAACTATAAAGATAAGCACATAAACACCCAACTAAGCTCCTCTATCATAATATACAATAATCATCTTAACAAACACGCTATACTGCCAATCTGCCTTACAAACACAAAACACAACTACATAATATTATGATCTTGTCAGTGTTTTGATGCTTTAGCACTAAACTGCTTCATCGATCCTATTATACGAGACCAAACTGTCTTAATTATAAGATACCTACAGTAATGTCGCATACTCTGTAATTTAAATAGGGACTTAACGTTATTTACCTAGGTATGTTCATAAATAATTGATAATATGTAAATAGTTAGAAAGTTTGTTGTGTACCTATGTACTAGTTAGTTATAAAAGTAGTTATCTGTGTTAGGATTACAAAACAAAACTACTAAGAAAAGAAAGTGGAATAGTTAATTGCATATTTACATTTAGTGAACCAAATTGTGACTTCATCCCTGGTGAATCCAGTAAGGACAGGAACTGGGTGGAATGCTTTGAGCCGAATCAAAATTTCGGGATGTTCGGAGAGAAAATTCCCACCGTATTTCCCATCGATCACAGTTGCATATGCTAAACTCAGCCCGTCTTCCAATTTAGCATGCTAGTATTCCCAAACACATACAAAAACCATCATTTCATATTTACTTGTAAGTTGTAACTAAACGTACAAATTAAATTAATGTTGCAGAAATTCCTGAACAATTCCAATTGTCAAGTTTATGTCGCAATTTATTTGTATACCAAAACATCGCTATCACTACTAAAGTAGACATGTACGTAAATTCAATTATGCTCAGACTGAATGGTGCCAAGTCAGACCCACTCGTCTCACAGCTACTAGTTTACGTAGTACCATCACAAAATACCCGGTTTTTATATCACCATTATTGTATGTTTCTTAATGGTTTTTCCATATTTACGACTTCTCATGGTTAAATTTTACTAAGCTTTTCTTCAGTACACAGACTATACACTACAGCGCAAACACACAATGCATTATAGCTACTTTGATGTTTTTTGGTGGCATTCCTTCAGCACATAATGTAAACTATGATTATGTATGTATGTAGTATGTACTATATCGAATTTCGATACACATAATGTACTAGTAGTGCTTTAAAATAATAATAAATATAATAAAAGCTCAATTTGTATGTGGTATGTCCTGGTCTGAAGTTATATAGTGAAAGTATTTCGCTTTCACTGTGCTTTTTCGCTTGTATATAAAAGTGGTGGCTTCCCCTTGTTAGTTTGTTCTGGCAGCAGCAACAAGCTATGAATTCTTATGTAAATTGAACAATGATGCAGAGCGCTTTATCTTTTACGACTTAAAAATATGTAGTGCTATATAGTATGCATGCGTTATGGTGGTGGTAGTCGTGACGGTGGAGCTTCCACCACCTAATCTGAATTCGGTTCTCCAGGAGTATATGAAGAATACCGAGAAAACGAAGTAACAACTGCTATTCCATGAAGAGTCAAGCTAAGGAGAGCTTGCTGTATTCTGTGTTGCATTGCGTGCTGTCTACTTTACTCAGCTTTGCTGGAGAAGAGCCCCGAACATGCTTGTCTACTTTACAAGAAATGTAATATCAAATTCAATTTCTTTTTTGAAAAATGAGACTTGAGGAGAAGACACGGTAAGCTGAGCTGAGACTAGTCGTGACTCAAGCTTCAGCCTCGTTATTCTTTCCTTTATAATGTAGTCTTCCAGTGTTCCAGTGTTTGTTGTGCAGCACATGTATCAAGGAATGTGAGGAGGGAGTGGAGACATAAGAGGATTTCGATTGGAACGCGGCTGGGAGTCAAGGAAGCTAAAGAGAAATGAAATTGCTTATTAAGATGTGTCTTTTCTATTTACTATCCTTTAGGCTCATTGTATTATAACAAAAATGTATATCCAAACAAACCCTAACTTAAAGAGACACCAATTTTCGGTTTATACCTACCTAGTAGGTATGTATGTCAAATAAAAGAGTCTAGCAATAACCTAATCAGATGCTATGAAAAAATTTGCACTTTAAACCTTCGCGAATATCATTGAAGAAAATATGCATGATTAATTACACTGATTAGTTTGCACATAAAGTACCTATAGATTTACATATCTTTTAGTATAAAGACATAAAATATGTATTTATTGGTAGTATACCTATCTAAATCTAAGTATAGTATGTATCTAGTAATGTAGTAATGTTTGTATTACCATTTAAAATAAATTCTGTTGACAATTTGGAGTTCAGTATAGGTAGCGATTTACTAACATTCTTAAGCAATTCACCTAGTGATTCCTGAATTATAGCACACACTTTTATATACCTACCAATAATATTTTTATACACCTGTGTATTGCTTAAACAGAAGAACATTGTCACTTGTGTAGTTACACATACCTAATTGTAGTAATAGATGTTATTGAAGTTTAAGCACATTATGACATTTCAATCATGATTTGGTGTGTTATAGGTTCTACATGACATAGGTAGACATCTTGGCGTACAGTGCAAACCAAGAAAAGTAGACCAATAAACACCTCAACTTTTCTTGCTGCAAACTATTTTGTACTTTTAGTGTCAGTACTGTACTTACACTTATACAGGTACTTACACTTGAAGTAGTTTGTTGTTTCTGTCTATACATAGAAGAAACGCATTTCTGTCAATCTCTGAACGGATATTGCAAGCATGTCTTGTCCTCAAGAGTTTTCATTATTGTGAAAGTAACAATATTATTTCAGCATTTTTCAATTATTGGTTCAACTTCAACAGTTGAATATTTTATAAAATTGCAAAAGTCTGAGAACTACTTCTATTGTAGTGAACTACTCCATAGCTAATAGCTATAGACCGTACTTCAATTCTTAGTACTCAACTTCACATACAGATTACAGATATTGTAATGTAAATACAATAGTTTTTTACGGGTCTCAAAACATGTTCTTTGTGATCTAGATTCTAGAGAACTACTTATACAGAAACTGAGCAGAATGTAACTGCAAGATAAAAATCTCATTAAATTCTCAGCAAATATTGCCTCAACATCATTAACTCATGTCTGAATGTCTCTGTAGTTCTTTTCTATTGCTTCTATCAATTACTTTACAGTCTAACTTTCCATGTTAGACTTTTTTCTCTAAAAAGAAAAGTAGACATTTGAGACTTCCTCATTTTTTATGTATTATTGTACATACAACATATATACATTGTGCATTTTTTATTACGAAGTAAATTGTGTGGGTATATTCTATGAAATGATACTGTTTAGAAAATACATAGATGGTGAAGTATACTTACCTTCATGATAAGCTCAGGCGAAAACTTTCGAATACAGTCCACCAAATCTGTCGTGGGTTCTAGAGGACAGTCGAATTGTGTGGCCAAGTCTTCTGCATGCTTTTTTGGAGACAACTGGATAGCCCACGGCGCTCCAGAGCAACCGGACTGCACTGTCACTCCAACAAATTTCCCTGCAAATCAAATTATAGCTCTTAAATCTTTCTATAGATGCTACTACCTTAAGTACCTTACTACTGGTAGTACTATGTGTAGTGTGTAAAGGAAGGAATAGCTAGCATTTGCTACTTTTTTCTGTCAACAGCTACCATCGGGAGACTTAGTATCTGTACGTT
>JAQFYB010007456.1:0-10814 GCA_034694085.1 Pogonognathellus longicornis
AAAACCTGTTTGAAATGAGCGCTCATATTCCAAGTTATGACTCAGTGGGCAACCGGTGAGATTGCTCGATTATGGTCTTAGTCAGACTTTTCAAGAATGGACTATACACTCAACACGTCAAACTCTTACAAGTCTCAACGCACCCAAACAACTGCCGCTACTCAGTTACACAGGCTTTACCAGTTAATATTTATATGCCGGATTATACGAGCTGATTTTAATGCAACTTCTTAAACACTATTTACTGAAATTTGATAATGGTACAGCTTTATATCCTTTCAAATGGTTTATTAAAAACTGCCAATTTGAAGTAACAATAACAAATGTCATCACTGAAAATGAAATCTTATCACTTAAAATTTTGAGAGAAGTGGTATTTATACCCTTCGTAATCACGAAAATGGGGGAGGGTTTAAATCCACTTCAACAAATGGGATCGTGATTAAAAAATGTTAAAAATCTTTAGTTGGCATGGGTGATACAGTACATTTATATGATTAGGATATGACTAGAAAAAGTCTAAATGCGGCTTTATTGAGAACAGTATGATACATTTTGACTAATATTACTATAGTAGCTGCCAAAAAATATGCATTATGTTTTATGTCCTCGCGTTTAATAATTTAGGCCGTGAATTGAATATGGGCCACAAAGTACCACATGAATTTTTCAAAGCGGAACCTCTAAATACAATGTGACCCATTTATTAAAGAAACTTTCCCCTTTTTCTCCCCAATGGGGAAGGTGACATATGATGTATATGAATTAAATGATGGCCTAGCACCCCATCGTTTGAATACTATTATTTTCATGTTTCTATCATCGATACTATCGGATATATCGAGGTTTGAATGAACCCATTTTTATGATGTCGATTCCATAAAAATATAGTTTTGCTATTTTAAAATCAGGCGACACCCTTTCGGGGGCATGGAATTTCGGCTTTATTTTATTCAAACCTCTTTGGGGAGCTTGGCGAGTTTCTGGAAATCGGCTTTAAATTTTGGAAAATTACCCTTGAAATTTAAATCCCAAGCACAAGTATTCAGACAATATTTTCATAGAAAAAAGTCATGGTAAAAGTGTGTTCATTCAAACCTCTATATATCCGTAAGCACTAAAGATAGAAACATGAAATTTCTACCATGCATTCGAAAGACGAAGTGCTAGGCCATGATTTGATATATATATATCGTACGCCACCTTCCCCTTTGGGGAGAAAAAGGGGAAAGTTTCCTTAATAAGTGGGTCACACTGTACATTACTAGGTATAAAGAAATTGATTGGCTTGGTCGCTTTATATTTAGTGTACATTAAGCTAATTGCCAAATAATATATCTATGGCTACTGTGATACCGATTATGGTGTTATGCCTATCCATGAAACCTACTACTACATAAGGAGGTTTCAGCTTTGAAAAAATCGTACGATATATCCAAAGTGTTAGGGGGCTTTTAATAACCGTGATGGATGTTTTACCTCCTATATTTGCCAATTAAATTTAAACATCCAAACAATTCCCTCTCACGCAATTGACATTTTAAAGTGATTGGAAAATATATCATGTAACACGCATTCCATGTTTAAATTGGATTGGCTGAAATAGTGAGGCTGAAAACAAAGCAGGCGTTGGTAGTTATTAACTGTGGATTTTGTGACCATTTACCGACTTTCAAGACAAATAGATTTGGGCTTTTATGAGTATTTGAATCAGCCTTTAGAATGTCTGAATGACCTATCTATTCATGGAAATAAAACATAGAGCATTTAACTGCTGCGCTATGGGTAAATATGCGTATAATATTATGCTCCTCAGTAAAAATACCTACATGACACACAATAGTATGTTTTCGCGCCCAGCGCGAAACATTTGAGTAGAGCTGAGTAAAGGGCGCTTAAAGGTAAGCTATGAAACTGGAGCCGTATAGAACAGAACACGTCTGAACTGCTTTAGAGCAGCAAGGTACAACACCCAACAAACAATCTAAGTCCACGTCGTACATTTACACTTGTTCAGTAATAGCCTGCACATGTAGATTGTTTGTTGGGTGTTGTAATCTGCTACTCTAGAGCAGTTCGGACAGTGCCCTGTTATATAAGGCTCCAGTTCCATAGCGCATAGATGCCCTATAAGCGCCCTATACTCAGCTCTTCATTTGAGCTATTTTAAGCCGAAATCAATCTAAATTACACCAAATTCTCGCGTAACACGAAACATTTTGCGATTTTTTGCAATTTATTGGTATAATAAGCTATTTTGCCGCGCAGTCAATTGACCCATTTGCCGCCTTGAATAAAGACTTAATGATAATATGTAACAACATAGCTTGTATTGTGATAAGATACAACAGGTTACCTTTCCTACTAGTTTCATAGAAATTCTGATTCTGGATCATATGGCTGAATTAGTCATTCCTAAGGTGGAACTTCAGCAAAATGGGTTTACAGAGCTCATTTTCATGAAGAAACGGAGCCAACCAATTTGTCCACCACAACTGGATTTTTGAATGTACAAGAACAAAAAAAGGGATTAGGTAATAAAATATGCCCAACGTAGACATATTGTGAGAATGTGTCTAGTTAGTGCAAAACGGTAGTTTATAAAAACAAAAGTATATTTGGGTAAAAGACTGCAAAGGTAATCACGTAAACAATTTGTATGAACATGGACTTACATACAACAGGTAAAATAGCACAGCTGTTATAATGGACTATTTTAAAAAAACTAACCATTTTATAAATGAACCGACGTAATCGAAATGTCTTATGGAAGACCAAAGGACCCAACCAATGCTCCCATTCGAGAATAGATTATCAGGCTTTATATTTTAAACTATTACTACAATAAATTACGTAATAAATTGACTAAATAATTCTTAAGAATTTTAAGAATTAAATAAAAATTGTAATGCCATCAATTCAGTAAAGCTATTCATTAGTGCAGTTACTGGCAGTTTCGTTAAGAAATTCATTTGTTTTTAAAGGCACATTCCTCTAATCACTTAATAGCCATAACTAATAAGTAATATAATAACTCACGTAAAAGCTTCGCTTGTGCCGATTAATATAATAACAAACGCCGATATATATTTGCTTTCAGCCGAATTATGTGATTGAATTGAATCAAATTATTATGCTTGTTTCATGAAATGATATTTTCTAATCACATAGGTAAGCAAGCAATTGTGTTTCTTTAGAAATCGATCCAATAATACAAACATTAAAACTCATTATTTTAAAGTTCCATTCCATTAGTTTATATATAATATAAGATTAAATTTTTAAGCAGTTTTATTTACTTCAGCGAGAATGCAAATTAAAGTAGCTTGTGATTATAGTTTATTATATTATTATTACTTAGAAAGGTTAGTCATACAGAAAATGTAAAAAAATTGTAGCAGCGCTACAGGTAGGGCACCGAGGGCAACGCTGTAAGAAACGCTACTACAATCAGCGTATTCTAAAAACCCATTTTTTACAAATTTCAGGTAAGAGTCGGGTCTATACCCCATTAACGGTGAGCATCTCTTGCTCTTAGAAATGTTTTAGGACTATCATCGGACCAACAACGAAGCGAGATAAGAGGTGTGAAACGGTCAACACGGTCTCGTTAGTAAGTTTCATTTGAACAAGTGCTATGTGGTTATATTCCCCTTTTGCAAGATCAAACGAATTTGCTTTGATTGATTGTTTGACTCATGTCAAACAAATACATATCAGCTGCCACAAAACAGGATTTATTGCGATTTGGTGGGAAATGGGCGCATCGGATGGATTTAGAGCTGAGAACTAACGTCCCAGCCGTTTCACGCGTACAATGCTGGATGAAAGATACTTAGTATTAAGATACAAATGATCGAGTAAATTATATGATTTGCTGCAAAGCTAATCAAATTTCAAATTTACTCATAAAATTTACATTATAAAACATTTTCTACTTACAATAATGCTATTTTACTGCCAATATATTTTTTTGAAAATTTTTTTGCTGTTTTTTCCAAGTTGATGTACACGTTTTTCCATATTTCGTACATGCAAATCCGACGTCTGCTCATGTTAATTACAAAAGCCCATTTGCTTTTACGCACCCAAATATAATAAAAACAAATTACCTCCAATATACTACATATGTAGGTAAATCACATGGTGAAATAACGGTTGCTGTGGACTTGTCTATATAGAGACTGACTTTCTATTGAAGTGTAATATTTTCCTGGTATTCATTGCATATAAAGAGAGCCAAAGCACAAGTTGGTTAGCATCATCAAACAGGTTGGAGGTGAGTTTTTTATTTTTTCCTTAGGCTTCGATATATTTGTATAGCAAATTTCACTCTTTACAAACACACATGATTTCTCGACATTATATGCAGAAGGTATCTTTTATACAGGCATGTATTTAAAGTCAAGGCCAAGGTTGTTGTTATTACATGCATGCATGGCAGTCATTGCCTATTTGTTTTATATGTATATGCGGTATATGTGTATATGCAGATGTTCATGGCAGTTGATATACATGAAGGTAAATTAAGGACCTGGGAATTGAAGGAGCTGCTGTAGATCTTATGCAATAGGAATATTGACGGAGTTCCAGAAAGGCTGTTATAATTACAAGAACAATTTGATTCATGTATATAATTTAATATTAAATTGGTGTTGCTAAGTCGTGAAATAATCTGCTAATTAAGTTGTGAAATAATCTGCTAATTAAGTTGTGAAATAATCTGCTAATTAAGTTGTGAAATAATCTGCTAATTAAGTTGTGAAATAATCTGCTAATTACGTTGTGAAATAATCTGTTATTTGATTTAAAGGAATGTATTTGGCATTGTAATTCAGAATGATACCTGCCATTTTATTGTTCGTTGCTTTCATTTTTGTTGCTTGGCGATTCAAAAATGCAACAAATTATTCTCAATATCCACCTGGTTTCTAATAAATTACTCTATCTGGCTATTGAATGAATTATTTTATTATTATTTTATTGAAAGCTTTTATGTAGTTTAACAATCAATTTTGAACACAATTATTGTTTTTTGATTAGGTCCGATTAGTTTTCCTATTATTGGAAGTATTTTGGCTTTGACATCCAAACCACATGAAAAGTTGTCTCAAATGAAAAAGAAATACGGAAATATCATAGCCATTGATTTTGGGAGTGTTCGGTAGGATTAAGTTTTTGATATTTAAAATTCTACATTGACATTGCTCAATTTTAAAACTCTATGTACATATTTATCTATGTAATTTACTTTCGTTTACCAATTATTTATTTTTATCGCAGGGGAATCGTGCTGAATGATTTGGATACAATCAAAAATGCGTTTAGTATAAAAGAGATACAAGGCCGCCCTGCTCCTGAAGCTGTTCGTATTATTCGTGGAAAAGATCCGACGGGTATCATTTTCATTTAAATTGATTTCTTTTCCTATTATATTATTATTAGAGTTCATTTAAACGC
Organism: Pogonognathellus longicornis; assembly: GCA_034694085.1. NCBI lineage: Eukaryota > Metazoa > Arthropoda > Collembola > Entomobryomorpha > Tomoceridae > Pogonognathellus > Pogonognathellus longicornis. The sequence continues at coordinate 5,461 of JAQFYB010007456.1, forward strand.
ACACTAGGAATATGAAATCGCCCTTATTACTCCGGCCTTACAAATTATATGAACTCGAACACAACAAAAGTTCCGGTGCTTCGATTTATGTAAAGGCGCCCGTGGTTTTGGCGTCCGGGTTGAAGCGAACGTCCGAGGGCGCCTCATGTGTAGCGAAATTTTCAAATTTTGTGGGGTTGGGGCGCCTCTTTTGTGGGGTTGGGGGCCCCATCCGGGCGCCCCGGAGTTTAAACCCTAAACCCCACATAAATCGAGGCACCGAAAAATTCATACTACCTTAGATAAATACTGTGAAAATATGATTTGTTACATAAATGATAGATTACCTTATATATTGCCATTTTATTGCATTGTCAAATTGCACGCTTAGGCCTTCCACATTTCCTTTTTTGACCCAATGATAAGTTTTTAAATGCTAATGCAAACTTAAGATCATGCAACGAAACTACTATTCCACTTATATGCTTCTATACCAAAAATCTCAGAAAAAGCAGGCAATGAAATGTATAATTCAGGCATTCCTTATCTTTGTGCACTAATTTGGACAAAGAAAATGTTGGCCGCACAATCTTTGTGAAAAGCTTCCGTTGCCACTGCACGGGTAGTGATTTGCCGATTATGAACAATTTATTAAATATTGTTAACAAACTAGTCAGCACTAAAACCAAGCAAAAGAAATATTAGCTGTATTACAGTGGGGAAATATAATTGTCTCAATAATTATCATATCAAATGTTATCATATAACATTCAATTTCCATTTTTACAACCGGGGTTCAAAATAGTCTTTAGCTTGACCAAAATTGTTTGTATTGCTATATGACATTATTGATGCCAAAACGGTCAAAAAGTGCAAAAAAACTTGGGCAAAATAAGAGTTAAAACACCAAATATGCAAAAATGCTTCGAAAAGGATTCAAAGAAATGGAGAGGCGAGAATTTTGCATGCTTACCCTAAATATGGCAATCAAATAAAATATTCATACTCTGACAATTTATCAGTTCCTTCAACGGAGTTTTAAAATATGACAATTTATGTTTTAATATATCATAATTAAACTGTTGTATTATTTATTGAACTTTCGTTTGGGTTTAGTATTAATATTTTAATTTCCCTTTTCATGGCAGGAATAGCGTTTAGCTCTGGGAGGACTAATGAAGAGCAACGAGCTTTTGTATTAAAAACACTCAAAAATTTTGGAATGGGGAAAAAATCCATTGACTGTTTGATAACTGACGAACTTCAAAGGCTTCTATCAACCCTGGACAAACAATTGGATACACCTATAGTTAACAAAGGATTATTTGAACTGACAGCTATTAGTGTACTATGGAGTATTATGACAGGTGAACATGGAAAAGCTGAAGATCCAGAATTTATTAACCTGATGCACCAAGTAGAAAAGTATGACTTTTCATTTTTGTAATACTATATATGTAGAGCTAACTTTCATCCACAGAATGCAATATTACAGGTTTCGTTACTGCTTACTTACAGGAAGTATTCGCTTAATGTATCGAAATTTGTCTTCGTTTCGCAAAAAAGTAAATTAAAAGCTTATAAGCCCGTCTGAGCGGAATTCTCTACTCAATCGGAATGCTCATTCAGTTTTGTGTCATCTTTTTGAATGATTCTTACATTCGACGAATTTTTTATTTTTTAGAACTGGCAGAGGCTTAAACTTGTTCACACTATTCTTTACGCGAATTTCCAAACTATTTCCAAACCTTAGTGGATGGAATGACTTTTTAACAGGATGTGCCGAAATGAATGCATACTCTGGTAAATCTATTCTTGCACACAAGAAATCATTTAATCCAGATGCCGAGCCTAATGATTTGATTGACGCCTATTTGCAGAAAGTAGAAGGTACACAGGATGAAAATTCAACCTTCTTTGGAGAAACCGGAGGTATAAAATTAAAATAGTTTAGCATGTAACCATTTAACGCATACAAAATCAATACAAATGCGTGGAAACCTTTGGACATCTATATAAGGTTTTCTTATTCACCATGTGACCAGGGCTTTTTTATCTCACTATAATTTTCTCCTATCATTGTTTTAATGACCTTGTCGATCACATAGTAGATTTTGTCATTGTGTACTTAAAAAAGTGATTACATAACATTTTGATCTCTTCCAACGGCAAAGATTTGTGCATGGGCTATGAGGTTTTCAACACACTCATTCTAGTTCTTTAAAAAAATCTCAAAAAATAACAAATCCCGTAAACCGCAAAGTCTTTTTCTGCCCAATTGTATAAAATAAAGGGATTGATCGGTGTGGAATTAGCACTAACATGTTTTAGTGCGATTAACAAATACCTTTACCCTGTCAATGTGGTGGTGGCTAAACTAAAAATCAACTATGACTTATTCCTTTTAATAATTGTTAAAGAATATAATTTTACTTATACCTAATAATGTTCCATATTTTACATTACAGATAAAAATTTGCTCAGTGTTGTCAGCGATTTTCTCGGAGCTGGTAGCGAAACAGTATCAACGAGTCTCACTTGGTTCTTGTCAGTATTAATTTACTTCCCAGAAGTACAAGAGAAGATGCATTTAGAAATTGATCGAGTAATTGGGAGAAACAGATTGCCTTCTTTAGAGGATCGTGTTAAGTAAGTCATTTGGCTATTTTTGCCAATTTGCTTTGCTTTATTGCATTTTCAAAACATTTTGTTTTAAATCTGACGATAGTGTTTTATAATTTAGTAATTAAATAAACGGATATTAAAATTATGTTATATATTCTAATAAAAGTGATTACATTTCCATTGTAATGCAGGTTGCCCTACATGGAAAGCGTTATTTTTGAAGTACTTCGATTTTCTGCTTTAGCACCACTTGGTGTTCCTCACGAAACTTCTGAAGATGTAAAACTTGACAAATACATCATTCCAAATAGAACCATTGTCATGGCAAATTCATATGACGCACTTCACGACCCAGAACGCTGGAATGAGCCTGACGAATTCAAGCCTGAAAGATTTCTTACTGAGGATGGATTGACCCTTGATAGAAACATTGCTCGAAATGTGGATATTATTTTTGGTCATGGAAAACGTAGTTGTCCGGGTGAAAAGTTTGCGAAAGATGAACTCTTTATTTTCTTTACCGGGTTATGTCAGCGGTATAAGTTTCTGCAAAATCCATTATCCAAATATGGTCAAAAAATAGAAATTGTGATGGGAATCTCATTGGTTCCACGTCCTCACTCGTTGATTATTCAGAAGAGATGAACCGGGGTTGAAAAAAATTCAGGGTTCCGGGGCTGTCTGCCCAGTGGGGCGTCCATGGTGTCCTGTGGCACCACGGGTGCCTCCAGCGGTGCCCCGCGGGGAACTATTGACTTCCAAGGGGCACACGAAGGGCGCCCCGCAAAAAAATCGGTAAAACTGTAAGAAAAAATACAACTTTTTTGTTAATATAAATCAGACTATAAAATAAATAATGGCAGGAATAAATTCTAGGCAATGCTTAAACTCCTAAACTTAATGGTATTATATTTCTTATGTAACTTATGTATTTCCATGACACTACTTTAATTATATTTTTTAAGTAAAAGTTTATAACGCTGCTAAAGGTGCACAGAGGGCACCAAAAAAATTTTCAAAACCTTGCAAAATGGCTTTTTTCGATTTTTGTTCCCGGGGGTGAGAACCCTGGATTTACGGGCAAATTTGGTGACCCGCGGGGCACCAAAAACAGATATTCCAACTCCGAGATGAACAGTCGATGCATATAAAACCTCTTAGTTCTTACGGAAAAGTTATTAATCACTGATTATTTACAGCTGGTTTTTATTAAATGAACAATTTTATTAACTTGTTATTTCCTTAGATTCTTACTTTAAATAATTTCATATACTTATATTGAAGTTGCATTACGAAATTAGGCAGACAATATTATTCCAGTCATTCTAATATTATAGTGGTGCGAATATTATTTTGTACTGCTGGTTGTGGTTACCTTACATGGAAAGCGTCATTTTAGAAATACTTCGATTTTCGTCTTTATTTCCACTTGGCTGGAAATAACGTATTTATTAACAATTCGACAATTAATATTTTAATCTAATCATAATAATTTAATCCGGCTTTAACACATTGTATAGTTCTTATGGCATACCTGTGTCAATTTTCAATTGTAAATTATAGTAAAATTCATTTCAATTAAATGTTCTATATCTTTACTTCCATTTTATTTTTTATCTGCTACAAAGGGCTACAACATACAAAAAAATTATTTTTATATGTTTATATTTATTTACATACTTAATGTGTTATTCATCTGTAATATTTTATAAGTGTGTGTAAATGTTACATTACGTATCATCGCTGAATTCAACCCATAATGTACAATTTTTGTGTACAAAGTTCTTAAATACTTATTCTCTTTCTGTCACGCATCGACTAAGGGTGCTGAAGTTGCTGAAGTATCCACCTAATATATAAGACTACACTATATTAACGCGTGTAATATATACATTATACAATGTGATCAGCTTACATTGGCTGTAGCAACGTGTGGCCAATCCCCTGTTTAAAATATTTACAAAATATGGTGGGCGGGGTTTCGCGAAAATGACGCAACTTGGAGACTAAATTATAATGGGATTTTAATTTTTTTGAATTTCAAATCGCGATTTCATTGGTCGAATTTTTGAAGTCGCCAAGATACGTCACAACTATTTTTGAATTGAAGGATTGGCCATTCCTTCTCATATATATTATTATAGGTTCTTTGCACTGTAGTAGGGCTTATACATGAGCTGGACTTAGTTAGCCCTGATTCAAAATACAGATCATTTTGAAATAAACCATTATCGACATCTTGCAGGCGGAGGATCGTTTTGTGCATTTAATTAGCCATGATATTGCATGGCTACCCAACATTAAGTGCGATTAAAACGCTTTTTCAGAAGACATGAAAATGGGGTAAGCTATCTTTGGGTCAATGTATACATTCATTCAAATTATGACGAAAAAAAATACAAAAACACGAAAAATATAAGAAATGATAATCATTTTAACTCATTTTAGTTAAAAAATGGCATTTGTTATAGTTTTGTAATCTCTGAACTCAAATTCCGTGTACGGCGTTCAGCAAGGAGTGAATGGGTGAAAAATGTTTATTTGAACATCATCTTGTAGCACGAACACTCCATATTGAATTTGAAGCATTAGATATGTACCTGGTACCAGTATTAACTAAATTGTATAACCGTTTTACGTATTGCAGCACAAAAGTAATATGTTGCACAGTACTTCTTCTATTGGCGTCTGCAGAATAGTATTCTCTAATGAAGGTTACCGTGACAATACAGCAACAGAGTATAATGAGA
>JAQFYB010007457.1:0-10814 GCA_034694085.1 Pogonognathellus longicornis
TACGCTGCCAGAAGTAATGAGGCACCTCAAAATGGACCTCAACCTCAACTTTTGAGGTGAGGTCGCCCACCTATGGGCAGAGATATAGAGATCCTTTTGTGCTCCTCCATGATGGGCCCTCAGCTCAGCAGCAACAAACTTGGTTGCTTATTTTTATTAAATACTGGCAGCTGATGTGTCGCGTCAACCGGTAAGCTGCTAATATTATAGGCACCTCACACAAGGACAGAGTTGGCACCTGGTGCTGTGGTATAGCAATTCTCGTTAAGGTTAAAATCGCGATATTTTACTACTTATTTATAGATAGTCTTCTTGGGGGCAGGGGGATCCAAAAACCGGGAAATTTTAATCTTCGTAATTTTTGAACGCTTCCTATGTAGGTATTCCAATTGGAGTGAATTGGAGTTACAGTCAAGAGTCCTGACCAGATCGAGAAAGAATGACCGTTAAGAATTAAATAGTATATCAAGTGATTTCTGGGTAGCCTGTTCGGAGTATGTCAAATACCCTGAAAAGACCACCCAAGAAGTCACTTGATATACTATTTATTCTTAACGGCCATTCTTTCTCGATCTGGTCGTGTACCATTGTTGCATTATATGCTATGAAAGTAAAGGCGGCGTAGGGAGAAACAATAAAACGATAAAAGTGTAATTGAATTTTTGGTTACAAACGCTATCAGATTAGCTATGGGAGTGTTCTTCTATGGTGCAATGTGCATACCACGTACATGAATAGGGACAAGGAAGAGTAAGGCTGCTTCCGATTTCTTTTTATTTTAGTAGTTGTATAGATTGACTCCTCTTTCTAAATTGGTTCACATTCTGTGTACATATGCGGGAAAAGTTTTTTCATTTACTTCATAAAACGCTATTTGACTTAGCTCTAATGTCAAATCTCTTTAATGCGTATTAGTCAATGCAAATACAAACAAAGAGAAAATTCGGTCAGACATAGAAAAACCTCAAGATTTACAAGAACCTACTGTCCTATTTCTCTACTATGAAATAAATGCTCATCCTATACATCTTGCAGAAGTTATACAAACACAGAGTAGATATTTTAGTTACACATACATGTACTAACACACATATTGTGTTTATACCTAAAGCTATGATAGATACGAACGAAAGTATCTAAATCACTGCTTGAGAGCACAGCACAGCTTTCTTTTTTCTTTGCTTCTCCCATCCATCCTATCTTCCCTGTATATTCCCAGCATTCATTCCTTTGCTCTGGCATATTAGATATTTGAGGGCAAAGATGCACACTTTAATGCTGATATTTCAAAATGACATTGACCGTTTACCGCCCAATTAGAAATACTGATGACACTACTGACATCAAGAGTTAATATTCTTACGTATAAGGTTGAAAAAAACTTAAATTTAAAAAATTCTGTGAAATTAGAATTACCCAGTAAATATTGGCACATAATTAATATTACATTTTGAGTCTCTTCTTATACACAGACATAATGCACTATAATAAGTTACCTGGGTAAAGGCGTCTTAGAAAAATTGAAATATCTCCTAAACTCGAAGTAACCCGAAGAAAGTTTCAAAGCAATATTAAAGGTAATTATAAGGCTTACTAAATTGTGTTAACAAATCGACAAAAAATTTCAAACTTTTTGAAACGCGTGTAAGATGGAAAGCTTAAATGACATTTTATAGAATCGGAACCATAACGTGAGATGTATATACAATGTACATAATATAATGTGTCTTATTTTTACAAGCTTTAGTGCTAAAAGTGGTGTTGGTATTGCATTGGGTTGGGTTGCATCGGGTTAAAAGCTTGGCACATAGAAATGCATTGTGTGTGGGTAGAGCGTTTTTCAGGATAATCTCACGTGGATACTATTCTTAATATAAAAATCATCTACCTACTTACTATTTACAAAATCTGATTGATGATACTGACATTTTTATCGATCTTATATACCTAGGTAAGGATTGTAGTTGTATGATTACACAATGACTGATGACTGACTTTTGAGACGTGGCACAGGAAATGTTATTGTTATTAGCCACATAGTGCAAATCTATTAATAATAAGATGAAGAGTCGCAAAAATATTGTTAACATCGCATAGGATTCTCATTCTCTCATTTTTCCACGGCCATGACGTCAGTAATGCAATTTTTCTGCCTTTAAGATTGCTCCTCCAACCAATGATTGCAGAGCTTCTCATTCACAATCCATTCATTCACTTAAAAAGCTTTGCATTTTTTCCCATTTTTTCTCATATTTCTATACTGTAGAGTCATATTTCTATAGTGCCATTTATGTGCCACAATTTCTTCAATATTAGAATTTATTGCCGTTGTGAGTCTAATAAATATCAGGTTTTTTAACTGTACTAATTGCAACTTAGAGGAGCTTGGTATAAAAGCAGTGCAGTGACAGGTCTGTTTAGAAATGTTTTCCCCCGTGTGCACGACCTACGTCTCGTGTTTTCTTTGTGCAGAAGAGTTTGTATTCTGTACGCATAGTAATAAAAAATAAACTCGCGTAAGCGCAGGGAAAGCAAAATTCAATGTGTACCTAAAATCTAGAGGTTCTTCTAATCCAACCCGTAACCCTAAGGTTGGGTCAAACACATATTATAGGGTTATGGTCATGTAATTACCAAGGTCAACGGGTTGGGGCCTAGTTGAGTCGAGGTAAAACATTGACGGGTTGGGTTGGGATGAGATTTATTTTTTTTATTTTTTAAAAATCTCATTAAAATTGAGGTTGGAAATAAGAATACATTCCTGTTTTCTGCAATAATATATGGAAAACTTTATGTCAATAATTACAGATGGACATACAACGCTAAAGCATTCCGAGACCGAGTTTTATTTATTTTGTTTTTATTTAAGATTTTACTGATCGCGTAGAAGCACAAAGCTTACTTAAATATAAACTATTGGCAGTTTATACTAGTTTTTATTTCATATGAAAAAATAACTAGGAGTGATACAATAGAAAGGCACAAGTACCATCAGCAAATAACCATGTCTATATTCTATTTCGTGAAGTCTTCATCACTTTGTTTGATATAAATTTTGGATGATTTGGATCTCCGACGAGGATTTTTCCATTGGTCTAAAAGTTTTCTCGCTCCCTTCTTGCTAACAAGACGAAGTCCCTACAAGCCACTTAAATTTTGATGAATAAACTCCCCAACGTACCTATGAACAAAAGAAACGAACAAAGCCATCTTATTTCTTGCATGTACTAGAGGTGGTAACGAGCCGAGCCAGCTCGTCGTCCGAACTCGTTTTCGGGCGAGTTCGGGCAGCGAAACTTTGCAGCTGTTTCGGGTTACGGCGAGTTCGGGCAACAAATGTACAACTTCGAGTCGGGTTCGGGCTGGTAATGTGCAGCATGGAGTCATTGTATATATTTTTAGTGGTACTCGAGACTCAATACTTAAAATATAAATATTCAAGCTTAGTCATATAGTCAAATAGTCCCACCAACATTTGAATCGATTCAATTATTATTCATTTAATCATATGTAATGCAAAAAATTCGAAATTCGAGTTGGGTTCATGCTTGAACTTTTCGAGTTCGGGCGAGTACGGGCGGGTTCGGGCTTAAACTTTCCGAGTACGAGTCGGGTTCGGGCATGAAGTTTTCGAGTTCGGGCGGGTTCGAGTTGGAAAATATCTACCCGTTACCACCTCTAGTACCTACGTATTTACAAATACTAATTAATATCCTGTAATACTTTTACCCATGTCTAAGAATATTTACTTACCACAAATTGTGCTAAATTAACCTTCTTTAAATTTATTAAGGATAACATTCCTCAGCATTGCATCAACTCGCAAGTGAGAAATAGCTTGATTATCCAACGCATGGCATATAGGTATCCTTACTTACTTTCCCCGTATTAAATGTTTCAAGAGTCGTATTCCTGAAGTACAAAAGCTTCCAATCTTACAGCTTCCTTGTTGCTCCATTTTCCTCTTTCTCTTACTTTCATCCCCGATATGGTTTCTAATGTCCATACCAATGGCATATTAATAGAAGTTGGAGCTAGATCTTTTGCAATTTTCTTAGTACCCCAGCGGTAAACGAAACCTACCATTTTTTCTTTCATAAGACTCTCTCCATGACTTGAAAGCTGAAAAACTAATATCACCAATTGATTATCTAAAAATAACAATACTCTAGTACCAATTAATTTATAAGGAAGTAAGAAACGGTTAAATAATTAGAATTAATATATCATATCGTCCGAGTCAAAAATTATAGTTTCTTCTTTAAAGTGATTCTCGTGTGCAGCAGCTAAATGTTTTCGTAACTGTCCAATAGTACAATATACACTTTGACATCCTGTCTCTAACATCGTAATTCTGTTTTCGTGCTCTCTCTCTTCTTTTCCAGTTTATACTGATCTTTGTTAAAGATTTACGTCCCCATCTCTTATCTCTATCACCAATACTATGTCTGACCCACTTAGCAGAGAACTATAAGAACAGCATTTCCAGAATTGTCCGCAATTCCCATTCAATGTTTAAGATACTGAATAAAGGTTGCCATCCTCATCCAAATGATGAATTATATTGCTGTTACCATTTTCGAAAATTTTTCCATCGACTGCTTACATTAGTTCCCCACCTTCCGCCATTTCTTCTGTATTTTCATTGCCCCCACAAATATATGTGGTTTAGGCCGCAACTGAAAACTAATCCCAAAATCAAAATTACGAAAATAAAAAATTGGCAAAGCATTTTTTATTTATGCATTTTTTGTATGGTCTAGGAAGTGTAAAGTACACATTCCTAATATATACGATACGCTTCGTAAGTTCATAATTTAGTTTATTTCAAGTGTAAGTAATAATCACTACAAATCGATTTTCCAATCCAAACACCGAAACAAAACTGTAAAAAACTGTAGAATGCTACAGTTTTGTAGAATTCTCTATTCGTAGTAAAGTAGTAAAAGTATACTGTCTACTCTCGGATCAGAAATCATGTCAAAACGTGATAGCATAAAGCACCCTGAGAAAGAAAGCTTTTCATTTTACGCAGTATCTAAAATTAGTTAAATTAGTAGTAAAACTAGAACTATCTCTATCTAGAGTCTTCCTTATCATCTGAGTACATGCAGTAGTAACGCTGAATGGATCTCCAGCGCAATGAAACATTGTAAAAGTAATTTTCTTATAATTGAATTTTATGCTACGAAGCTACGAAATAATACAACACGTACTTATTCGCCAACTTAAAGCTAAAATAAATTAGGAATTAAATGTAAAGTTTATTCTTTCTGATTCTCAAGGATTGTAGTTTCTAGTCTGATATCTGAAACAAGTATTTATTTGAAACACGCGTATACCAAATATTACACTGGTAGTCGGACGAGTCGGTCAAAACAAACAGGTCAGAGGCATGTGGCGAGAAAGGTCAGAGGACACAAGTCAAAGTCAGATTTGTGAAAGGACATAACCTAGAATTTATATATATATATGCCCATTGGTGTTTGTCTCATACCATAGAGTTTTCTTAGTTTCTTTGCTTATTAAGTAGTGTCAACTACTTTATACAAAGGGTATTCCATTCTGTCTGTCTGTCCGTCCGTCTGTCTGTCTGTCTGTTGTGCAGATTTTCTAACACTAGTACTATGGTACCTAGTACAGTAGTATGGTATCTAGAACTATAGTATATGGTAGTATAGTGTCTAGTAGCACTGGCGTAACCGGCGGGGGGGGTCAAGGGGGCACGTGCCCCCTTCGAAAGAATAGTAATAAAATCAACAAAAGCCACAGTACAGTATCTAGTGCTATAGTATATGGTAGTATTTTATCTAGTAGCATTGGCGTAGCAAGGGGGGGTCAAGGGGGGCAACTGCCCCCAAGTAAAATCAACAAAACCCACAACAAAGCTAGTTTTTAAGTAGTTTTGTTACTAAATTCGAAAAAAATAGTGAAAAAATTTCGAAATTTTCAATTTTCGTTTTTTTCAAATTTATCAATAAAACTAATAGTATTGACACTACTTTATTACATCTATTTGTAATAGTTTATTTAGCATCCATTTCTTCTATTTAGTTCTTTGAATCATGCAATCTTATTTGTTTTGACCAAGGTCGTATCCAGGATTTGGATTCGGAGGGGAACCAGGGTAAAAATGTTATTAGAAATGACAATTTGAGAGAAAATCAACCTAAAAGGAAAAATTTCTCGGTTTAGGGCCCTTTTAGGCCCTAAATAACCTTTTTTTGAGATTTCTAGGGCAAGCACGTACTCTAGAGCTCTGCCGCTAGATACAGCCTTAATTTTGACTGATAATGCTCTGACCTTTTTAGCCACTTGCCTTTGACCGTTTTTTGCTTTCACCGATTTGCCATGGAACCACCACACTACGCACTACTCTAACTCCACACTTCAAGCCCAAAACTGGCTGGTTTGAGTGTCTTGCCCTGCTTGGCAAACATCCACCACAGAAGGGTTCGTATTGTAACCGTTATCGCACAACAACTACATACAATGTGGAAATCACGGTATCGGTGTAAATTTTCACACCGATTTCAATGCCACTGCTCGAAAATGTGTTTGTGACTTCTATATTTCTTTCTAAATTGGAGGTTTTATTGTAATTTGTAATGAAACTTTCCTTTATGCCTAAATTTTCCCTCTAATTGCAACTGCAACTGCTCAAAATTATGTGTGACGATTTTTTATGCGAAAGATTGATTCCTTAAAATCATGTAGCTAGTCTCTATATACATATATGTGCTATGTACATACATGTTTTGGAGCTTCATCTACTTAGGTACCTCATCGTAATCTATGTATACAACTAGGCTTGTAAACATTGTGTGAAACATTGAAGGATTGTATTTGCAAATATTTAATAAAACAATATTATCGTAAAACTTTGACCAGTTCAAAAAACTATGCACAACAGTTTAATTTTAATGCATAAGGTGCTATTAAAATTACTGCCTGATTGTGAGTATTTGTAGAGCATTGCATGACAATGAAAGTTCCATAAGGCAAAAGATCCTTTTATTTGTAGAAAAGTTTTTAAATTTTAAAGTGTTATGTGATGTAGCTCTACGAATATACTTGTCTGCATGACTAATGAATCCCCACTAAGACAATTAAATATTAGAATGTTTCTCCTTACAACTATGCATAATATTATGAGTGCTTACACTGTACATATTTAATGGACGCCAGAAGGTTACTTGGTTGGAAGATACATTATATTTATACAAGATGACTTCCTTACCCTGTAGAAGATTTTTTATTTATAACGTAATATTTTATTAGAGAAAGTAGGGAATAGTTGGTGAGGATCCGGTGCGGTGGTTGTTGAAGATTGGTTATAGGATGAGTAAGAGTATAGAAGCTCTTAATGCTGCCTCCCACACAAAAGATAATAAGAGAAAACTACAGAAGAAGTCTACACTGAGATTGAGTCATCAGCCCAAAGAGAAATACTAAGACGACTTTCATTCTTGTGTGCACTGCATTAGTTGAGTCTGAAACACAGAGAGACAGGAGTGACAATCTGACAATGTACATTTGCTAATGCTACTTAGTTGTACAATGTATGAATGAGTGTAGTGGTAGTTTAATACGTGTAGTCTGTAGTGTAGTGGTTCATAGTCCATAATGTAATATATTGTATTATTGCATGATATGAGTTGAAATGAAGACTGCAGTTATAGTGCAATCTGCAAACAATGAAAAGTGTGCAGGATCGCTAAGGAATTTGAGAGTTGTCTCACTTTCTGGCCGATTCTGGAGTTTAGGAAGAGGAAGTTGGTGGGAATTGATGACGAAGTTGGTGTGTGTCTTTGTTTGTATGTCGTGTGAGCACACTCTCCATTATTTTTACGTCTGTTCTGTGTGTACGGCTCGTATAAGTCTTTTTCTCGAGTACTACTGGCAATTGTATTGTAAACACAAGTACTAGGACTGTAAATAATATTAGTAGTATAAGTTTGTATTTATAGGGAGTAAAAATTAATACAGCAGAGAGTAAATGGCGGCAGAGGACACCGAGGACACATTGTACGTAAGTAAAAGTTAAGTCTACGAAGAGAAAGGAAAAGCGACATTCCGTGCAATTCCACATAACATGGAAAACAACAAAACAAAGTCAATTTTGCTCTTTCTCCAGGATCTCTTCCACAGTCCCAGGGAGCAAAGTTGCAATGCTATTATTGCTTTATCATCCATTTCATTATTTTCTTATTATTCTCCCCTTGTCTCCAATAATGACCACCTACTTTGCGACCCCGCACCATTGATTCCCATTCTACTACAATTATAATTAGTAATTAGAGTAAATAAACTCATAAATGCATATATACAGCACTTCAGACTCGTGCAGTTGGAAATCATTATCAAGTATTGGTGAATGCATTGAATAAAGACAAGCGGAATTAGAAACGTGCGGTTTGGCAAGAAAGTTGAAGAGCAAGCGTTGGATTATTTCTAAAGACCCGCAGATTTGGGGGAAACCCTGTTTTCTACGTCATTTATTTTGTTTGGCCAGTGCGGTTGTAAGAGTAGAGATCTTGTTGTTGGAAGCATACAAATGCATTTAGACATGATGGGAAAGAGACGCTATTTAATCACTTGGCGACATTTTTTGCTCTTTATTTTACACAACACTATAGCCCACTCCATTCCTGTATAAAATAAAGATAAAGTAACATTAGGATAGATAAAAATCATCCTCTCATTGTTAACTGTTAGCCTACTATACTTCGGACAGAGGAGTTTAATTTAATTTCCTTCCCTTGTTCTTTCTAAATTCGCTTGCTCCAGTCAGTCCAGTCGCATCGCACTACGTTATTACCATCTTAGCTATTACTCGGGTCGTGGTCCTAGTCCTAATGTCTTTTTTTCTATATATCTCATTGCATTGTGTCAAGTCTGAACTGCAATACATATGTGTATAAATTATGCCATTTTTTCTTTTCTCGTGAACCAAAGACAAACCAGTCAAAGTCACTTGAATCAATTAACGTTTACTATACTGACATTTAGTTTCAGTTTCAATTTCACTTCAGATTCTCCCAATGTATATTATATACATACGAGCTACATTGTTTGAACTACTTCAATCAATCAAGCAAATAAAACGATACCATTTCACTCCAGTTTTATTCAGAGGAATTTTATCGACTTATGCATTTCTCCAAACCCTCCAATACTATAGATCCGCTCAGCTTACCTTTTATTATTAACTAGTATTATATAATGCAAAGTCTTTGTCTTGTACAAAGCCCTTTTTTCATTTTCACTACTAAGTAATGAAATAAAACTTTATTTTTAAAACATTTATTCAATTGAGAGAATTTCATTCAGTTAATTATATTATGGTCTGAGCAATTCGGAAACAAATGATAATTAAATCACATTACATTACTAACTTTTAATATACCTTTAAATCTGATATTGGACGAAGAAATTATTTGATGCTATAATATCCGTTCGGCTTTGGGTTTATTTTAATTAAGTACGTAATAGTTTGCTTTTGCTTATAATGTTATAAAATAGTATTTTAAGTTAAATACACATACCAATATCTATGGAAGTGTATTGATTACCAACAATTAAAACTAAAATTTTCCGTGGTTAAAAATTGTACTTTGAGACAATTTTGAAAATGTACAGGTCTTGTTTCTAAACATTATAAGCTTTTTGATAAGTTTAAAATTGTTTACCCATTCCTAGGGAAAGAAATGTTTCCATGTCAGAAATGTCGTTGGCATAAACAAATGCATCAAAAAAGAATTTTATCGATTCCAGGAAGATAGAATATATTGGAACAACTTCTGTTTATTGTTTGGGAGGGAGTAAACGTTGAACAAAAGATAATACACTAAGAATTTGTCCTACTCTATCGCCTTTAAGCTTTCTTATAGATTGCAATATTATTTCTGCATATAAATAAAAACGGTTGTTGTCGGAACCCACGTAATATATACTGTTCGCAGCAGAGCTCCCATAAGTAAAATTTTCTGAAACAAATTTCAACTTTGAATCTGTGCTGTGTAGCTCATGCGTCTATCATTTCCTTTGGTATTCAAAATCAATATATATACCTATAGACTTGTTTGAAAGAATAAAAATGAGTCAATTGAGTTCCTTTGTACTACAAGTCACAAATGGTACTGGCATGTGTGCAATAAAAACAATTCTCCAGCAAGTCAAAGAGAGTAGGCAATAAACTTTGAAACAAATATTGATGTGCAACAAATATTTGTTACAGAATGATAAACGAATACAAGACTTGCTCTTATATCAAGACAAGCTGAAAGTGTTTTAATAATGTTAACTAGGTACTTAATAAATCTAGGTTGATAAAAGTATAGAAGTCAATAATAATTGAAAGATTCGATTATTACATGAATAAATCATAATAGACATACGGTATCAAACTTTTTAGCATTACTTGTATACGCTACGCAACGGTATTGGCAATTGCTTTTAAAGTATGAACTTAATAAGGCGGATAAATAAAATTTAATAACGAAACTAAATTTCTTTGTCCTAATTAAATAACTTTCATGTTAATGATAAGTTTCCTTATTATAAGGAACCCAAAGTACAGATAGGATACCTACATAACAGCGAAAAGATTTCATTTTCATAAAAAAGTTACCTAACGGCAGTTTCTGAATTAAAATACTGTTATGACAGCCGCAGTTTTCAAAAATGGACAAAAGAAATGTGGCAAGTAGAAAGTTATACTAAAATTGAAGGTGGACCCGGGCGGAAGAACCGATACGAGGTCTGTTAACATTTCTCTTTTCGTACCGAGCTCTGTGGAGCTGTCTTAAGAG
>JAQFYB010007458.1:0-10811 GCA_034694085.1 Pogonognathellus longicornis
TATTGTGTGTGGGATGCATGCAACATGCAAGTAGTACCAAAGTACCAACTTCTACAACAGGTAATAAAAGGAGAGAGGTGGATACACACAGAGAATGCAATGGAATGGGAAGCTGGAGGAAGCCGGCCGGAGGAGGACGCACAAATCTCGTTTTTAGATATAGATTTACATACATATTACATGTATTGTGTATATAGTTAGTGTGAAATGAAGGTGTACATTAAAACAAATCTGCATAAAGGATTGTATAAATAACAAACGTCACTCTGTTTCCATTCGCACGATTTTATATCGCTTAAAGCTCCACTTCTATTGACAGATGTTTTTCAGCAGTTTGGTAATAAATTCTATATATAATAGACGTCATTTTCACGATTTGAGTTGTTACTATTTTGCATATATTTACAAATAATTAAGTAAACATTTTTATTTATTTTATTAATTAATACAGTATGATAAACGAACATAAGGTCTTGTCTTGTGTTAGTCGTTCGATTGTCGATTATCAATATCACTAACGAATTAATTGGGATTACGCTTCATGGAAATGTTCAATGAATGTGTCAATTTGTCCGGGATTATATTGAAGAGTTCTCGGTAACCGTCACCCAATCCAGCCTATATTATATGAAAAATAATATCAGTTAATGTATCTTGTTTACTTTTTATTGCCATTTCACCTTCACAGAGCACAAAATTGTATTTTTGTAAATTGTGACACCGACACTAATACTGCATGAGTAACAACTTCGATAGATTTCGAGTTCGTATAGTAAAGCAACTAAGCAGATATCATCATCATTGTACATATATCAATTATCAAACCTCAAAGGGTCAATTCATGATTAACAACTTAATGTTTGTAGACATAATTACGCTTTTACACTTTACTGCTTTAAATCTAAAATAATTTATCATTACTTTTAATGTAGTCTATAATTCTGTACTTGTGCTTTGGTTGTAATTGTACTGTAAAGTGTAACATATAATTTCTCCCGTCAGTCTCAACTTACCCCCACAGTAAGTTTCTTTCAAACCTCAAGATGAAACAGTTAACATAAAGAATAAGAATATAGATTAGATTAGATTTAGGTTCTGGAAAATTGTATTATATTATTTTCAGAATCAATCTAATTACTCCAGCTGTATTTTTTAAATATAAAATCGTTTCTTTCAGTTTATTAATTACAAATACGTAAACTGTGTATTGTATTGTTTGTATTTATCTCTCCTGTGATCTCATTTTTTACTATATATATAATATACTAGGTAGGTAGAGGTACTAGGTACTCAAAACAGATCAGTCATAGAGTTAATATGATGCAACATGGAAATTGATGAATTTGTCAGAATTTTAATACTCCCCCATGCAGTCCTATATTCATAATATTCATAATATTCATTGAATACCTACACATTTTCTGTTTATTAACATCGAAACACGGAGATTCCAACTTTAAGCTATTTATTTATCAATCAGTATAAATATAGCTTACAGCTGGACTCTACAGCAATACATTCCAACAAAATCTGTATTTATGTTACGTATGACTCCATGTCAGCCTGTCCATATTATGTTGGGTTCAATTTAGTTAGTTAGTTATTATGTTTAGGGGCTGAAACCCGTCCCCCCAAATCTGTGTGATCTACACTAAATAAAATCAGGTGTCTCTCCCAAAAAAAGGTTATTTTGCCCCAAAAGTTCAACAAATCGCAAATTTTTTCGCTCTACGGGAGATTTCGATCTATTTTATGTTAATTTTGACCCAAATGTATGTATTTGTAAAGGAAAAGTTTATTTGCACTTGTAAATAAAACAGAGCTTTAAAAGTGGAAATACAAAGAATGAAGTACACTTATACTTACTGTCTAGATTATACTAATAATAATTTTCATTAATGAGATGAAATTAAGACCAAAAAATGTCAAAAATGAATGGCAAAATATGTCA
Organism: Pogonognathellus longicornis; assembly: GCA_034694085.1. Classification (NCBI taxonomy): domain Eukaryota; kingdom Metazoa; phylum Arthropoda; class Collembola; order Entomobryomorpha; family Tomoceridae; genus Pogonognathellus; species Pogonognathellus longicornis. Next base: position 1,952 of record JAQFYB010007458.1, read on the forward strand.
AAATGTGTAGCTTATCTAATCATAGTATATACATTCTCAAATCTTTCAACACAAAATAGAGTCGCATGTGTGCAATGTAAAAAAGTTTTAGTCTAAAAACTATTTATACACACACACAAGACAGGCATCTCAAAAATGTCTTGAAGACTTTAGTCGACTTTAATAAAAGAAGTCAAAGTCAAGTGTAACTAGAAAAGAGCACAAAGCATAACGAATAGGAAAAAAAGAGCTATAAAGCTTGGATTGGTTTTGGTTCCTTGCAATCTGTTGGCTGCTGGCGGGATCCGTGTAAAGAACTTCTGTGTAGGTATTTTGTTTTTATGTAGCATTGCATTGTGTTTTGCGGAGCGTAGACTTCTTAGTAGTTTTGTTTGATTGACATTTTGTAGATCGAATATTCCAATCTTCCCATAAACAGTCTTCCACTGTTTCAATCCCACCCACCCACTCACAGTTTGGCTTCTAATGAATTATGTGAGCAAATTGTTAAGTCAACTTTTAGTAAATTCAAAATTAGCAATTCAGTCGTAGTTTTTAGTTGTTAGGAACTTAGGAAGTACAAACTACAGAGTATAAGCGAAGACGAATTTTTACATCGCTTTTGTGTTTTTCCAACCAAGCGTAAAGTCAAAAGAAGTTGTGATTGTGAGTTTGTAAGAGTAAATAAATGTCTATAGCTAAACGTAAACAAAAAATGACAACTGTGAATCTTCTGTCTCTACAACGGAACTTACAGTCACAGTTAGCTAGCCTACTTATTGATTAATTTCAATCAAGGCAAGTCACAAAAATCCAAGTCATTATTTTTGTCACTTTCAACTTTGTATTTATCTACGATTTTTGAATAGCATGTAAACGTAAACTCTAATCAGATTTGTGTTTTGACTGTCTGTTGTGATTTAGGTAGACATTTTTAGTTGAAAGTACAATCAACAGTTCAAAGTATACACACAGGTTAGTCAGCTTCACTTACTACGGATTTACAACTAGAAAAAGTAATTTATTTTGATGTGGATAAACTATGGAATAGTTTGAATATTTTATACAGTTTTATATATAAAAATATGCAGTATGTACAAAGAATAAAATTTGAGAATAGCATAAGGAAGGCTAGGAACCAGTTTACCTGTTACTTCTACATGTACACATAGTTCAAAAATAAAATACTTCTCTACTAATAACCATAAGAAATGGAAAAGACTGTTGTTTCCGCTATTAAGGAGCGCAATGCTGATCAAATTGTCAACTTGGTCGCGGTAAGATTTTAGCTTTGACTTTTACTTATTACGCATAATATATTTTGTAAAATATTCGATCAGTTCAGTTGAATAAAATGTTTTTTTTGTAGACTTGGGTGGACACACCAGACCCAAACTTGTCATCAAATTGGGATCTTCAAATTGGTAACACCATGTGGACAAGATGTATTGCAAAAGATGCTCCTGACAGTAAAGAATTGAAAGCGCTGTACAAAATTTTCAAATTAATTTTGATAAAATACTTGGACTCGAAGGATGAACACGTTATATTACGACTGCAAACTATGGCTGTATTGCACAAATTTTTCGTCGTTAAAAATGTAAGCCAAAAATCTAGTACTAATTGTCATTGTCATTATTATTTACTGCATTTTCTATTGTATTCACAATTATATAATATAACTAGACCACCTACTTACATGCAAAACCCAGTAAAGTATCGATTTTGGCATTTTGTGTTTAATAGAAATTGGTTATTACTGAAATCGGAGACAAAGTAATAAATTACATTTCCAAAAACTACGATAGTATAACAGAAGATGTCAAAGAAAATTTTTATGCTACTACAAATTCCTTTTACGTAGTCATATGGAATATGATGAGAGACAATGTATCAAAACTTGGAGAAGAAAAATGTTTAAGTCTTGTGTCACAATCCTTACAGTTTCTTATGTTTAATATACCAAATAAACTGGAAACTGCGGCTGGCAAACTTTATCAATGCAACTCCATTGTACTCGGTTGTGCAAATTCTGCTTACATTGTCTCTTTCTTGACCAATTTGGTTGATCGACTAGAAGAAATAATAAAACTGGTAAGTACAGTATTGGCAATTAAATAATAACATTCGTTTAATTTGTATGATTACTTTGATTACATTTGAATCTCATATGAATGTTACTATGCCTGATTCACCACTTTTTTAAGTGTAGAATTTCTGTAGTTTTACAACTAAATTGTTTAATTGAGACAAATTAATTTTGCCCACAGGTTACTAAAAACACGAAGTTCTCAAAGAATGAGTTACATTCAAATCATTTTGAGGCTTTGTATCAATTTACGTTGAACATAGCTCGCTATTTAATCTCAAACAATGAAGTATCAAATGCTAGTCTCATAACTCGAAATTTTATTAATTGCTGGAAACCTTGCTACAAGGCAGATTTACTAGATGTGTGGAGAACAATGATTAGTTATTATATAACTTTCAATGAGTTTATCCTAGCACCACGAATCGACTCTACAGTTCTTAATTTTCAAGAGATAGATATGAAATTAAATAAAAAGTTGGAAATATATACAGGTAAGCACTCAACGTTCCTCACACTTTCCATTATATACTTTTGTCTAGCACAATACTGAAACTAATAAACTTTTTTGTTTGTATTATAGGGTACAAAGCCGTAGTTTTATATAATTTCACAGAGTCTATGTGGCATTGTATGCTTCATGCTTTCAAAAATGGAGAATTAGTGACTTGCGATGATACAGATTCGAAATCGTTCGTGAATTTTCTCCTTGAACTTCAAACACTTGCAGATGCTCTGGACATAGTATGTCTTGACGACTATGTCGGTTCCCTTGTAGGAAGACTGGAAGAAATCAGAGCTAATTTGTTAATGTTGCCATTAAGATTTTTCTCGGATCGAGTGAATCAAAAAGAGATGGAAATAACTTCAGAAATGAATTCCACAGTTGAATCGTGTCTTAAAAAAGTTATGAGAATATCATCAAAGTTATCCAAGGATAAAATTAAAATAAGTACAGACAATTACAACAGGATGTGTCACTGCTGCAGCCAAATTGCATTTGGATATCAAAAACGCAAGTCTTACACCGAGTCCTTAGCGTGGTGCATTAAAGCAGAAAAATCTTTAAATGCATTAAAAAAGGCAGATCCAAAATTAGAATCCATAGTAAATGTCAAACAGTTTAAAAAGCAATTATCATATGTTTTCACAGCTTCTCTCAATTATTAATGCTAATTGCTTTCGTTAACTTCATAGGTCCATCCTTACACTTTATACGTACTTATTGCGGATTGCAATAGACATTTGAACCAACCTGAACAAGGACTTAGATTTTTGGCCCGAATTTTGAAAACAGAGGAATCTTTGATGGAATCACCCACTGCAGCATTTGATTTGTATGAGGTCCCTTCGTGGAGTGATTGGAATAATCACTGGAATCAGTTAAAGAGAGACTTGTACAATCAAAGTCCTGAGAAAGTGGTAGGTGACTTCTGATTAAATGCGGGAGAATATTTTCCTCTTACCTATTTACTTAAAAAACTTAATTTAATGATTATTACTCACAATGTTAATTTTACAGAACAAAACCGTCATTGATTATATTGAAGAGGAGGAAAGTGGTCCGCTGGATCAAGATTTTAAACTCAATGCACTTCGTCATGAATTAAATTCCTATTTTACTAATAGGTAAATACTTATAATGCTGTATTTACATACTTTGTACTTATTAAACATCATTTTCATTTCAGGAATCAGGATTCATAAAATTAACTATTGAACTAATTTTGTCTGTAGACAAGTCTTGCCACCTGCCATGCTCTCTGTTGGTCAACAACTTGAGGAGAATAGCCTGTGTTATGAACATCGTGTATTAGGACTTTTGTCACAAATTGTGGCTATTTGGTGGAGTGACGAGTCACAGATCACTTTAGCAATCAACTTATGTGAAGAATCTTTAGAGATTGTAAATGAGAATAAAGTTTGCGGTAATCCAGATGGATCAGATGATGAGCCTGATGCCGAGGATGATGACGATGTAATAGTTATAGGAGAATCTGATGACGAAGAGGATGCCAAGATCAATGATAAAGGTAAAACTATTAAAGAAAAGAAGAAACCTGAAAAATCTGTGAAAAATAAAATCACTGATTCCGAAGATGGAGAAGAGGAGCATTGTTACAGTGCTACACTTTTGACAAGTTTAATTCAAGCGTGGACGGGTTTGTGCATTTGGAGAAAAAATACTGCAATCGCTAATGTGAGTACTAACACGCACACTACGAATTACGATTAACACAGGCATATTGAACAATTTATTAATAAGGGATTAATGTAATAGAGAGACTTAGAAGAGTACCACGAGATTTGCAGTAAAATAAGAAAAAAGAATAAGGACGAAGGAGTTGACGATGAAATCAGTTCCGAATCTGACCATTCCTATGTTGGGAATACAGCACTGACGTTGGAAGACGAGATGGCCGTGACAACTCAACTTGTCAGTGCTATTGATCAACTATTTGACCTCATACAGTTCGGGGTTAGTCTTATCAAAACTAGCTTAACGTATTTTTGTGTATCACTCTCACTACTGTAATAATAATAACTCGCAGTGTTTACCAATAATGTATTTAATACTTGGCAAAATATTTTCAGTAATATTTGACTCTAATCACATCAAAACAAAATTATTGCAATTTTAGGATGCTATTAAAGTGCTTTTCGATGCGTACTGCCCTGCACTAATAATGTGCACTAGTAGAATAGTTTCCCACCTGATGCTCACTTTTGGCCACACGATTTACGCCATTAAATCTTGGCAGGTTACATATTTTCTCGCTAAGACGTACGATCGGAAAGGACTCACAGTATTATGTAATAACTATGTTTTGTTTTCACTTTTATATTTATGCATTGCTTTTGTGTTCACGTTAAGCTTCAAAATCTAAAATACAAATAGTTTATGCAACATGAATAATTGTATAATAGCAAGTTCAATTAGTAATGTCAATTAATTAAATGCTGTTTGTCTCAAATAGGTGCGTCTGAATTACTCAAGTTGGTGTGCTCCCCAGATGCTGATTACGTTCAAGTAGCAAATGAAATTAACGAGGAAGCAAAGAAAAATAATCTAATCAAAATAAACAAGGGGATGTACTATAGGCTTCACCTTGCGTACGCAATTGCTTATTATCACAATAAGTCGGTAGGTTAAAAAAACTCACCTGTTTATGTACTTGTACATATGTTTTCATAACTTATATTTACATGTTTTTAATGTTGGGTTAATCTGGAAACACAATTTAGTACGAAGCAGGTGTGCCTCACTTAGCAGAAGTATTACAAGGAGCTCGTCGGGAAGGAGAACAGTTCGATTCAACTCATCATGTAATTGCAGAAGCTTTCTTAGTTCTAGCTTGGTATAAACGAAGTGCAGCTGTTCATAATTTCGATTTGTCTGCGATTGGTCGTTTCAATACTATGACTGTAAAGGGTTTGTTGGAAGATGGTTTTAGAACTTTGGCAGAAATGATTCGGAAACCAGAGATAATCAGCACTGGTAAGAATATTACAATTAATTTTTAAGTCAATAAAAGTATTTCACCTTCAATTCTGAATATTACTTTTATATACTTCAAATTATGTTCATCTACATAGGTTGGACTGATATAAACCATAACCATTTCTTAATATCGACCCTACTGCAAAATTCCGACAAAACTGTCGGTTTCTTTATGGAAGCCGGACATTTATTTGAAGCTAGATCAGTAGCGACAGAAATTGTTAACTTTGCCCTTTCTTTTGCATGTCCTTCAAGGTAAAAGACTTTATAATTCTTTGCAATAGTTTTATAGTACACAGTACGCACAAAACACACTGGCTAATGAAACTTTTGTTTTTGTACTTTTTCTTTTAGATCGGTTCAAATGTTAACATATCTGGCCAGCCATGATTTGACAGGCAACAGCTTTCATAATTGTATTATGAAATTGGACATAATAAATAAATGTATGCAAAAACTTGTACCTCACCATGTCGCAGAATCTGACGAAGTGATAACAAAGTATATAAAGGAAAACCTAAATATGCCAAATGTGAATGCAAAGGTACATAAACATGGATCGTATTAAATCATGACTCGATATCGAGCGAGCTAGTATTAAATTGAACATTTAATGTTTGAGGGCAATCAATGAGGCTAAGACTTGATAGCTTTAATTAATTTAATATTATTGACTAAATGATTTTGTATTAGACACTGGAATGCAGGAGTGAATGGTGCTGGACCCTGAAATTGATAGAAGTTGCACCCAATATTAGCGGAGAGATGTATCCTGAAAATGAAGATGAAGGAATTGTTTCCCGTTCATTTACCCATAAACCTTTTAAATTGTTTCCTTTTTTCAATCATCCCCTCAATTGTTATTGTTACATTTGTACGCATCCATCGATAATTCCCGATGCGTTGAAGTTTCTTCATCTTCAGGTATCACTAAACTCAAAACAGTATTTAGCTATTTTTTAAATGTTCAGTGTAGCCACAGTGGGTAGCAAAAATAAAACCAATATTTGTTTTCTTGACAGGCCAAATATGCTAAAGGCATGAAAAAAGATAAAGTGTCTTCAGTTATATTTGAATTATCAAAACGACAACATTTACGAGCCATGTTCCGTATAATGTATAACAGGGACAAGATAATTTCTACGTTGTCGATCAATAAATTGGACACACAGTTGACTTACAAGGTCACGTATACTCCATTTTTCATCGAGCCAGGTCAGTATGATAGTTTCGTTATGGCTGATAAATTAAATATAAGCTAATATCTGATGAATATATAATTTTCTTTTAGGAATTCATCGACTTATAATGCAGATGGAAGCCACTCCTACAAAGCAACTTTACAATATGATTAATACTATGAATAATCTTGAAGAACTTTTCAACATTAAGGATCCAAAAGATATGATCTCTATGTCCATATTTGTGGAAATAATATTCAGTGCTATAATGGATTTAGAAATAGTCAACACCCAAGAAATAAGCAAGTTCAATGATATTATATTAGAAGAGCTCACGGATGACTTCAAAGCATTATCAGTAGGCGATGACAAATGGAGGCAAATGGGTGAGCAATTCGTTAAGCAAATATTGTCATCAACACATAAAGACAATAACAAGGGAACAACACCAGCTGAAAGAAAGTCGCCGGATAAATTAGACAACATACCCAAGGTTCCCAAAAAAGGTCTCAAGATGTACACTGCGCACAAAAAGCAGCACAAACCCAAGACTTTCACATTGTACGAAGACGATGAGGACCATCACCTTCCCAAACCAATACCCTTAGTAGATTTAGACAATTCTGACCAAGAAAAAGAGAATGAAAACGATGAACATTACAAATGGCTGCCAAAGAAAACTTCGAAAACCGCAAAGCCTGAAAAAACAAGAGGGAAAGGTTCTGACCCCCATGACAAAGAGGATGGGGACTCCCGTGCAAGTGGCAGTCGAAACAATTAAAGTTTAAGACTTACTATAATTTATTGGAATATAGATTTTTCAGAAACGAAATTGAAGAGCTCGCCGAAGGTGTTCTTATATTTGTAACATGTCACATAACATAGTTAATTTCTTACACTTACCCATCCATTTGTATTAATCCTTGTACATCTAAAGTATTTTTTGTAAATATTTGTCAATCAAGTTGAATGACCATAAGATTTCATAAAAAATTGTCTACTTCTATTCTTACAGCTTTATAAATCAAGATAACTTTAGAATGTACCTATATATACCTACTCCAATAATTTCAAATGAAGATTATGTAATGTGTAAATAAATTATAGTCTTCAATGATTAAAGAGATCGGTAAACTTGTATTCATCCATTAAAATCTTTCACCTTTTATTACAATAAGTTTATGTCAAATCAAATAAATAATAGATCTAACATGAATCAGATTAAGGTGAATTCAGCCCAAGCTAGGAAAATCGTTGATATCATCGACTCTGGGAGCCGCCTTGTTGACAGCTACTGCCTCCGAATAAGCGTTGCGTAGGTTGTTGAAGCCACCTCGACGATCGCGGTTTGAAACACGCATATCACGATCTCCGCGTCCATGACCTAATTTCGAAATTATTTTTAGACCATGATTGAAGTATATCAAATGAATTATACCTATCACATATCACATTATGAAGTATAATGTGAAGTATCAAAATTACCTTGTTCTCTTGGAAGCGGCGCAAAGAAACAGTCGATTTGAAGCGTCTTGCTACGACCAGCCCTCTGGGGATGATCATAATCAAAAGTTTCAAACTCCTCAGATTGTTCCTCTTCTACTTCATCTTTTTTCAAGACCATTTTGGTCCACTGAGATTGATCCTCTCCTTCCCCTGCTTTACGCAAGTTGAATACAGGTTTCTCTCGTGGTTGCTGCAAAGCTTTCCATTCATCCAGAGTCATGAACTTGCTCTCGTCCACTTCCTCAACTTTTTCAACGTTCTCTTCGTCATTCTTACGAATTTCCACTTCATCTGAAATCTCAGGAGGACTACTGACTTTTTCTTCAATCACTGCATCACCTGAAGGCACGTCTTTGGGTTGGTTCCAGCTAACACGCTTCTGTCCTGGGTTATTGTCACCCTTAACCCCTTTGTTCACTTCAATGTAATAAGGCAAAAATGGACTAAATAAGATATATGAATGCAAAATTCATAATATCAATATCACAGTTATTTTTTGATTGCTAGCAAGCGGTCTTGGTAGACCGCACTAAGGCACAAAGTGTAGGGCGCCGGCGTCATAATTCAATTCGTTGTACCATTTGAGACTTCTTAGTAATCAAA
>JAQFYB010007459.1:0-10811 GCA_034694085.1 Pogonognathellus longicornis
TGATTTCATATAATTTATAAGGGTGGATTAATATGGGTTATTTCATATTTCTAATGCTGTTTTAAAATTAATTCTTATATTAACTACCTTTTTAACTCAACTAGATACTTGTTTAAAATTAACAATTTGTAGCAATGTATTACTTATATTAAAAAAAATTGTTCGAAATTGTATGAACAATTAAAATATGATTAGAATAGTTTCAGTAAAATCAATATTATTTTTTTCATACACCGCGAAATTAGGGGTACACACAGTCTAAGTATGAAATTACTTTATCTAGCTTACATTTTCTCTCATGATGAGGACACCATGAATAAGGCGTTGTCGCTTGGGGTCAGGCGGATACATATCATACTCTGCTTCCTTTTTCTTAACCAAGGGTAGTGAAATATCAACAGGGATATCAGGATTCGTTGTTATACTGCACGTCTCACCATTCGCTGGCATGTAACACTCAATTTGAAATTCCTATAAAATATAAATATATTGTGTAAATTTCGATTTGTTTGCATTTATATTATTAATAGAGCTTAGAATATCAACAGTTAGCTTGATTAAAACACCATCTCACATTCTAGGAGTACTATGTATACTATACATACCTGGTTAACTTTTTGCTTAAGAAATTCCATTTTTGCAGCCTCGCCATGAACCAAAAGAACATTTCGGGGTTGGCAGTAATGAATAAGCTGCATAATACCTTTAGCGTCCGCGTGAGCAGAAAAGGACATATATTGTACTGACATTTTAACCTCAATCACTTGCCCATTCTCGAGATCAACTTTCTTATGTCCGCTGAGAATTTTTGAACCCACGGTTCCAGAAACCTATTTACAATATATCGTTTATTAATTACTGTGCACAATTAGACCATTTGTAAATGAATAATTTAAATACAAAATGCAATTCTTACACAATATCCTGGCATTATGACCATGTTGTTTTCATTAGGTGCCCATCGCTTAAAAATTTGGAGAGATAAACCTAAGGAATGATATATGTCAATTGTTTATATTATAATTTATTATATTATTATAAAGCATTTTGCTCAGTGCTGAGCAAAATGCAAGACATACAAAATGCCTTAAATAAATAAAAGCAAATAGCAAATAAAAGCATTCATATGATTAAAAACAGTACTAAAATTATTTAGCACGGTTATTTTAATGTCAATATATTTGAGTACCTGCGTGAAGCATCCCTGGCGTTGCAAACACCACCATTGCTCCTGGATTATCAATCCACGCTTTATCAAAGGGTTTGATGTGATTAAACTCAAACATATTTCTGTTAACAAAAGTCTTTTTGATTTTTTCGTTGGTCCAGGTTATAAACATTTTATAGTAATTCGTAGCCTTCTCAGTCAGCCCAGCAGCAAAGTAAATTGGAACCTACAAGAAATACACAAATAAAAGATACTAAAGGTTGATACTTAACACGGGGTCGACATGGATGATAATAAGTTGAGTACGTTTCTTTTGAAATGGTAAAAAGGAGCAGAAGGATAATATTTTTTATATACACGTGCAAGTTTGCAACAATTGGATATTACAAACCACCCCTCATTGGGGGGGGGGGTGGTTTGTAATATCCAATCCACAAAATATGGAATTTGAAGGACTAATAGTTTCCAAATTCCATATTTTGTGGATTGACATAGGTACAATGGAAAAGGTTGCCCTTTTAGCTACTTTTTACCATTTTAACATAATCCTAAACATTGTCAAGTTACTCGCATTCAAATTCGTTCCCGTGTTAACTATCACCTCTATATTATTGTTCTGAGTTTTGGATATTGAAAACTAAAGTATTATTATAAATATACTAAAACACAATAAACGAATCTATATACAAAGTGATGTTAGCTACTGAGAGCACGCAGACAGTCAAAATGACAAAAAAGAATAATAGCAGGATTAGGATTAGGTTATCATCAATGTAATAATATGTGGCACTGACCTTCAAATTCATTCTTTCCCAATACGTTTCTAATAAAATGCATAATTCTTGAGCTCTTCCAAGGGCAAACACAGGAATCAGAACTTTTCCACCCCTGTCAACACAATCGTGAACCTTTTTTAAGAAATCTCTTTCTCGGCATCTTTTTGAGTCACGTATTGTTGTGGCATATGTTGATTCCGTGATTAAGAGGTCAGGTCGACATCGATCAATCCAAGCTGCACCCAAGTGTCGATCTGGCGTCATGTTATAATCTCCCTTTATAATAACATGTTTTAACAAATTATAAAATCCTTACCCAATTATTTTAAACAAATGAGAACCATTAAGCATTTCAAACATATTTAGGTATTATCATACCTGCAAACCCTGGACCCCTGGCGCCTCCCGATACCTCGTTAGAAAAAAATCTGAACCGATACCTCGTTGGCCGGCCGGAGGCCGGCCAACTAGGTATCGGTTCAAACTTTTTTCTAACAAGGTTGTTACCGGTCGGAGGCAGGCCAAAACAGGTTACACCAGTATGAAACCAATATTAGGCATAAATTGTTTCCACCAAATTGTGCAAACGAGGTATTGGCAGTTGGGTTCCTATACTATAAATACACTTTACTCACAATGTAACCCTCCCCGCTCCCTTCGGGGGCGGGGCGGGTTACGTCATGGTCCGATACTACGTTCCCAAGCTGCTGCCAATACCTCGTCACCACGGGTAGGGGTTTGCAGGTATGGGTATTATGTATCAGAAATGGGTTCCATATATAAAACCATATATAGACGAATGTTTTTACAAAAATACATAACCCAATTTCCGGTTTAAAAAATTAAAGCAGATATAAAATATTAATTCATGTTATAATTCTGTAATTAATAGAAGACATTTACCGTGTACACAACCGATTGTTGCCCAACTTTCACAAGAAACATAGCAGCTCCAAGAACATGGCCTGCGTAATACGCTTTGATTTCTAGTTCGTCGTCAACGTTAATCGTTTGATGCAGGTTTACAGCAATCACTTTCTTCATACAATCTTTTATCATGGCAGAAGTAAAAAAGTTTGATTCTCCTTTTCTTTCTACAGAAACTTTTCTCATATCTTCCAACAAAATTGGGCAGATTGCTTTTGTAGGGTGAGTCATGTAGATTGGTCCTGATGTAATCAAAAAATTATATAGTCACAATTAGTCAAGATATAAGAAAAAAGTTAAATAGCAATTATTGTTGGTGAAATTATTAAAATTAATATGTTGACCCGCCAAATAAATACCTTGGTAACCCACCATCTCGGTCATAAAAGGCAGTGCACCGCAGTGGTCCAAATGAAAATGAGAAATTATTACGCAATCAAAAAACTCAGTTAATGGTGTGTTATTGGTGATGACAGAAAAATCAGGAAATTTTCTCTGAAAAATAATAGTACAATAAATTAGATTCCCATATTCCATTGTTGTAACACTTTTGTATTTTAACTGCAGAATAGCTGTCTTCAATTTTTCTGTAGAATGCATACTTTTTTAACGAAAAGGTGGGTTTGTGACTGTTGGGATGGGAGTGAAAAATAAGGGAGTGACGGTTAAAGCTGGATGGGGTTTAATTAAAAACTCAACAATCCATTATTGGATTGGGAATTGCAATGAAATCATAAATAATTGACAATCTCAATATTACAATTTTTGCTTACTTCATCATTGAATCCCATGTGCATTCCGCAGTCCAACATGATGTTTTTTCCACCAATAGATAAAAGAATGCAACTTCGTCCAACATCCTGCCCCGCACCTAGAAATTTAATTTATAGTTTTTCATTAAATCAATCTTTTACAATTTATGAATTCAAAGTTCAAATAACAAACAACAATTACAAAGAAGTATTAATATTAAGACAAATTTAAATGCAAATATAATAACATAATATGTTGCAGGTAAATTAGTATTCATTTGAACATTATTTAAATGCGCTTATTCATTATTACAATTTTTGAGTGAATATTGAAACTATGGCTAGCCTAAAATTATGAATAAAATAAAAAGTTAAAGAAAACTATACCTAGGGGAGTGATTTTTATCTCCGGCATTTTTGACCACTGCAATCAATGGAAGTAGAATAAAACCTAATGAACAACAATTTCATCAATATTTATAATTGTAATGCAATAACTGATTATGCAAACAATTGTGTTTAACAATCACTGATCACAACAACAAAAAACATCAAAAAATTATTTTTAGTTGATTGTTTCAAGTTTAAAAAGAGCACTCTTTTGACTGCAGCTCTTGCCGGCCGACATCCACACGACAGCTGATACAGTGAATGCATTCAATTTAATATTCGCGGTCGATACACATTACATATATATGAAAATGAGAATGGCAAGACAGCCGACTACCGGACTGCCAACGCCGAAAGTAATTGCTACTGCCAGTTATAAAGCTCTAATCTAAAAATTTTGGTATGTTATAGGTTATAGCGTTAGGAATTTTTTTAAAAATCTTTTTCTTTCAAAGTTAAAGTCTATAGATTACTGCTTCTTTAAGCAGAATTTGACACTTGGTGAAAAATAAATATACCTAATGTGAATTAATGTGGAAGTTACACCCGATGTCTATTCTTCTAGTCTATGCATACATTTAAAAATAATTATTTTTTCATGTAAATGCAAAAACTGTGGGCATTTTCGTATTTTATTAATTTTAAGAAGATGTCAGCCCATATTGTCCTAACTTAATCGTGGTATGCGCATTACATATATGTACATCATATGTTGAACGCAACAAGAAAACACGCCTTATCCCCCATAAGGCGTGTATTCTTGTGGGGTTATTGCACATTTAAAAATTACGTGACTTTATCTTTCAAATGAAGTATTATATAATTTTCTACGCTTAGTGCAAATATTTATTAAAATTAACAAAGGGTATGTAACTTCAAACTAGCTCAAAGAATAATAAAAGACTATCCACTAATATTCCACGTCAAAGAAAAAGTAATTAGTATGGAGGCGCGGTTTCTGTTTAAAGCTTAGTAACACTCGTACTAATTCCCCCCATAAGGCTTTTTTATGGCAGTCAACCTATTATTGATATTTTGACCTCTCGAAAACAATTTACGAATACTGCATTAAAAATAATATCCTCATAAGGAACCCTCCAATTACCCCTTATGTTACTACACCTTTTTGGGTGATGGGTTGCTTGCTTTATTGTGTGACAAAAAATGGAAAGCGTTGAGGAGAAAAAACATCTAGGACACGCCTAAATTAACCATCGAAGAACTAAAATTCTCTTCATCTTTAGTTTTTTTTAAATATTAAGCATTAGCTGTATTCCAAACTTGTGTTATCCTGTGTGCCAAACACAGTCTAATAGCTCTATATTTTTTTTTTGTTTTGCTTGACACACCTAGTGAATATGTTTATCTAAATATTACATATATTACAATATATTACAACCTAAAATTTGACATGATATATACCGATGCCGACAGTAATAATATGTCCAATTTGACTTCTTTTTCAGAATTTCTGAGCATTGGTTGGCTGTCTTCTTTTTGCTATTTGGTATGTTGGAGAGGGTAGTAGATAGAGTCTCAATGATTGATTCGCATAATTCGCAATTAATTTCAAAAACGCTTCATTCGTTCGTGAATCACATTAAATTACAAACTTAACTTCGAATTCCTTCTTTTGTCTTTGCAAATTGCAACTGAACAACAACATTAACATTTGGGAGTTCAGGCTTCAGGACAACTTATTGATAATTAACTGTGAAACCATTTCAAAATGAAAAATATTGTTGGTCTAATACAAGTTCAGTTGAGGTTGTATTCAAACTATGTACCAAATCACGCGAAAAAGATTAAACCAGGTAAAACTTTATTTCATATTTTGTATTCATTACTTGTTTGTTGTTTTGGGCAACTAACTGACAAATAATTATTTCTTTAAAGGTTATTATAAAGCAAAACCAACACAAAAGAGAAAGAAAGACGACTTGCTGACGAAGATGACTAACAACTCTAAGATGGAAAAGGAGCTTTACAATGAATTTCAAGCGACCGGAGAATTACAGGAACCGGATGCATCTCAATTGGGCAATGTTTATTACGAGTACCAACGGTAATAAAATAAGCTAAAAAAGATTGCGTTGATATTTTGATCTAGAACCAGAAGTCCACAAAGGAAATATCTATAACCTTGTGGAGTATTTGGAGATTAGAATTGTCAAATAGGTCAAAGGTTGATGGTTATTTGAATCTCCATAGAAAAAAGTTTAGATCATTATGGCATATGATTGCCTACGAGTTTTGTTGGCATGATATGAGAACTGAGGTTTGAATGTAACCATTAGTGAGTTGAAAAGTAATTGTTATTCATTTACAGAGACAAAAAAAGACTGGATTTTAAATTGAAACAGGGGCAGATGTTTAGAAAGCATTTCAAAGAATACGTCCATAAAGATCCCAGTGTGTTGACCTACGCTGAAAAAGAAAACATTCGTTATCTTCACAAATCCGATCCAGATCATTGGACTCCTGAGAAAATTGCGGAATCATTTCCCATAACCCCTGAAGGTGCTGCTAACCTAGTAACATGCAAATTCTCGACAAAATCTATGAAAGAAATAATAAAACACGATTTGGGCGTAGCTAAGAATATCAAACTTGTCAACGAAGGAGTAATAAAACTCTCTGCAGATCTTGCGAAAAAAATGACAATGCGAGAAAAGGCTCCAATAACTATTGGCGCTTATCCTTATAATCAGTCCAATTTACCCGTTTCTACAACACGTAGCAAGTGTGGTGAATTTGAAAGTTTAGTTGCTCCTCCGAATTCCACCAGCAAGAGTTTTACTGCAACTAAAGTTGTATCCAGCAGCGTTGAATTTGACGAGACGGAAGAATTAATGACAGAAATGAGAAATCCAAAAAAGAATGAAGAATTATTAAAACTTAATATTGCTCCAAATAAGTACATGACGTTAAATGAATTCGAAACTAAAGTGAAAACATCAATTAAAATGGACTCTTCGATAACTGACCCACAATTGGACTACCTTTTAAGCCTTGACGACAAAACTTTGTTAGATTCAAACGTTTCGAAAGCATCTGGAGACATGTGGGCAGATGAAAGTATTTATGGAAATAACGGCAGAATAAGAAAATACAAGAATTCGGATAGTGACGACAATATTATTGACGAATTTGGAGATCCGGCCCTGTTAAGTACTGCAGATTCTCCGGTATGAAAAATGAACCCCTCCTCCTTTTTAGTTTCTTATTTTTTCACTCTTTCGTTTCTTTTGAATCCAACTACAATTCTTATGCTATATATTATAATTTGGCTTGGCTGGCATGATTTGGTCAAATTATTGTAATGATTATTTCTGAACTCACGGATATGTACGGTGATAAAACATTATGGTGTTTCTGTAGATTACTCTTCTTGACGACGCCTCTGGACCAACCGTAGAGAAAATTGAAATACCTGAGAACATCCGAAAACCTGGTGCCATGTATAAAGTCCGTGATTGCTACTTTGACGAAAGCGGTGAATTTTTGTATCGAGTCATTTGAAAATCAATATGTAGATTTAATAATTTTGATGTTTAATAATAATAAAGCTATTTAATTGTGATGAAAAAACGTGTACGACTTATAAATTATCAAGCAGTAAAAGGTTCATAACAATAAATCGTTCAAACGGATATAAGTAAAAGTATCAATTCAAATCATGAATAATCACTTTAGTCAACAAAAAATAATTATTTAAAAAATACCCTAATGTTATATCATAGAAAAACCGCGTATATAATATATATACAGAATGCTACTCCAATCTTACAAGCATAGCGAGTGACGTAGGGGTATATTAATCGTTCTGATTGGCGCTCAATGTGGGCTAGTACAGTGCGCAGTCGTAAATGGTATATTAGTCGATCCGATTGGCGCTCGACTAAATATTCACTCGACAATTCCATTAGATTGGAGTAGCATTCTGTTGTATGTATATACAACACCTTTGTTCCATGATGTTATATATTGTTAAACATGTTTTTCATTTTTGAAAATAAGTTGTTAATTATACTGAGTTTAATAGGGCTACCATATTGTGTTTATGGCAGTAATCATTAATAAATGATTTTTACCCCCTGGGGGAAGCTTTATATTATATATATATTTTAACCTTATATTTAAGTATTCTTATTACTCTATCTGACTGCTGACTGTAATTTATGTCAAAAACCCCATACGTACAGAGAAATTCCCGGAATTCCTCTGTTCTGTGGAATTCCCCTAGATTTCCGTGGAATTCTCTTTGATTCCGAATTTAAAGTTATGTTGAGGTTGTTACTGCTTACAAACTACTCAACATATGCAATAAACAATAGTAAAACGGATATAGTGGTGGAGTTTAGTTGACACCACCTGTATACGACCTTGATTACATACATTGGGTCAATTGTCTTCCTGTATACGACCTTGATTACATTGCATTGGAGCAATTTGTTGCGGTTAGAGAAACATTGAAAATCAGAGACAGTTCAATGTAATCGATTGCAGGAGAAGCTGCATCGTTGTGCTGAGACGCTGAGAGTGTTGCTCAGTTTGGAATGTTTCAACAGAGAAACATTGAAAAGCAGAGAGACTGTGTAGGTTTACAGAAGGATATGCACAGCGCAGCAAGATCTACGATCTGTATGACGGAC
Source organism: Pogonognathellus longicornis (assembly GCA_034694085.1). Taxonomy (NCBI): domain Eukaryota; kingdom Metazoa; phylum Arthropoda; class Collembola; order Entomobryomorpha; family Tomoceridae; genus Pogonognathellus; species Pogonognathellus longicornis. The sequence goes on from JAQFYB010007459.1 coordinate 8,669, forward strand.
GGACAGAGTGACATTAAACATTACCATAAAGATGTCTCGTTCCTCCATCACTTAGGATAAAAACATATGGTACGATTTTTAAAATCATAAATTGTTCTTTACATTTTATTTATTGTTATTTATAAGGAAAAAGGCTTTTTATATTCAACTTTCTTCACTTGGTTATTTCACTTGTATGCTGTATTTTTAGATTTACGAAAGGTTAAATTATGGTTAAAAAATTATTGTGGAATTTGAGTTAAGACGCTAAAGTCCTACAATGAAATTCTCATTCACAATTTCATCTTCTCTTCTATGAATTTTCTCGTGATTAGCTCTTTCTTGGTGGTCACTAAATGTCATTTCGCAAACCGAACATTTAAATTCAATGGGACCTGTGGAATGCATTTGCTCTTGATATTTCAAATGTCCTAGAGAAGCGTCCTCTTGATTGTCGACTTGGCTAATTAAAGTAGACACTGGTTCTTGATGATCCTTTTGTTTAGAGTTATTGCACGGTTTTTCCGCGCTGTGAGTTCTTTCATGAAGCTTCAGATAATTACGCTGATTAAATCGATTATTGCAAAATGAGCACTTGAAAGGTTTTTCTCCAGTGTGAGTTCTTTTATGAAACTTCAGACTATTCAAACTATTATATCGATTATTGCAAAATAAGCACTTAAAAGATTTTTCTCCAGTGTGAGTTCTTTCATGGCTTTTCAGATGGTCAGATTCAATAAATCGAGCACTGCAAAATGAGCACTTAAAAGGTTTTTCTCCAGTGTGAGTTCTTTCATGACGCTTCAGATTACTCGACCTACTAAATCGATTATTGCAAAATGAACACTTGAAAGGTTTTTCTCCAGTGTGAGTTCTTTCATGGCTCTTCAGATCACTAGATGCATTAAATCGATTACTGCAAAATGAGCATTTGAAACGTTTTTCCCCAGTGTGAGTTCTTTCATGACGCCTCAGACTACTCGAAGTAGTAAATAAATTATTGCAAAATGAGCAATTGAAAGGTTTTTCTCCAGTGTGAGTTCTTTCATGACGCCTCAGACCACTCGAAGTAGTAAATAAATTATTGCAAAATGAGCACTTGAAAGGTTTTTCTCCAGTGTGAGTTCTTTCATGACGCTTCAGATGACCAGATTCATTAAATCGAGCATTGCAAAATGAACATTTGAAAGGTTTTTCCCCGATATGAATTCTTTCATGAATTTTAAACTGGGAAAGCCTAGAAAACACTCTTTCACAATAGGAGCATTTATAAATTGATTTTTTTCCTTGGTGGTTTCTTTTACATATTGTCTGGTTGCTTCGATAGAGGAATTTCTGTTTCGGACTTTTATAAAGTTTGTCCCCAGTGTGAGTATTGTGATGAAGGGTTCTGTTGCACTCTTGTGTGAATGTCTTGTCACAATAAAAACATTTTAATATCTTTCCATCTTCCGGACTTTTGGTAGCACAAGAATGGACTGACAACTCATCATCCTTAAACAAGGTATCATCAAAATTATTTTGGCAAAACTCACATTTTGTTTGATTTGAATTATCAACTGAAACGTCGAGCTTGTGACCCACAATCATTCCTGGAACACAAAAATGCAGTAATTAGGCAATGCATTACTTTCAAACGCACGGAATCATTAGTCAACCTAGCAAAATGCAGTGGACAGCACGACGCAGATGGACTTCTGCTAACAGAATTGTTTTTTTTGCTTCCATGTTTTTAAATCTCTATGGTTACTTTTTTAACTGATCTATGTCAAATATAAATTCTACAATCAATAAATGTAAACATCATCTTAGATGATATTCACATCTTAAAGATTTAAAGGAATAATCTTTTCCATCGATTCCAACAAAATATTATACATCGCACAATCGCACTCCTACTTTGTACAGAAATTCTCGTACTCGTAGTCTAATACAATAATTAGGTATTTACTGCAATTGCTATAGAAATATTGTGGTTGATACTTGCTAGACCATCTACAATAAAGTTTTGTACCAAAAACGAAACATGAATGGAATCTTTCCAAACGGTCTCCGAGCGAATCTGGCCGGTCTCAATACTTTTCCATAATTGAATGAGCTAGAAGAAGAACTGCAATCTTCATTTTTGAAAATTAAAACAGAAAATAAACAAATTATTGCGGGA
>JAQFYB010007460.1:0-10811 GCA_034694085.1 Pogonognathellus longicornis
ACCCGAACCCAACCTTAACCCCATAGGGTTGGGCCAACCCTAGGGTTTCGGGTTGGGCTAGACGCTCTAATAGGTACATACCTTACACCATACAATGATGACATAATATATTATGTAAACTTACCTACATTTTTTGTTAATTGGAAATATTGGTTAGCGTAGCCAAGAAATTCCTTTTTGTATACCAAGGTGTTAATTTGCATGCAATAACGAAAGGAGCACAATCAAATCATTGAATGCTTCTACCAATACAGTTAGGTACATGATCTGAATCATTTTTTAAGGATATGTTTATGTATAATGAAAATAATGATACTACTTCCAAAACTCGACTGAGAATACTCACACAAGTGATTATGTAGTATGGAATCAGTTTTCGAGGTTTAGTAACCTCCGTGAATTTCTTTGTCTTAGTATTCCATGTATAAGGAATGAAGTGGAATTTGCATCCGAAAACAAAAAGAAAATAAACTATTTTTAACGTTCTAGCGGATAACATTACCATCTTTGATTGAGGTCTCGAAAGGTTAGACCCATATACATTTACACATTTTATATAGTAAAAAGTGCAAAACAGGTGCATCGTATACGTATTCGTCATAGCTTTATATAGGTACCTACTATAGGTATATACCTATTATGTTCTGCAGCTAATTTTATATTAAGCATTTTTAACCACTGCATATTTTCGTGTTATTTTATTAGCCATTACATTACGTCAGTGGCGCATTCAGGGGGGGGGGCAACAAGTTTTTGCAGTATTACGATCTACCTCAACTCTATAGAATAAATTCGCACAATTTAAGTATTTTCTTCCGAGCTAGACATTTTTATATACGTTTGTAATGATTTATTTACATTTATTAAATTACATATATATATATATATACATACATACGGTATATTGACGGTGAATGTTAAGCACAGTCATCGTTGAGTATATCATGTAGGTGGTAACAATATTTACTGTTAAGTTAACATGTACTCAACGTTACTACCATCGATTTTAACATTGGTTCACGGTGTTGCTTCTATTTCGGTATTCCTAACATTTCAAAAGCATAACTTTGCAGGCTAAATGGTTAGCCCATTATTAGTAGCGTCAGGTACTATTAGAAATGATCTGTCCTCCTGTTAGCTAATAATAAGCATAATTGTGAATACCTATAACTGTGAATACAGTTTGGGCTTCTATATTGTCTATGGGCTTCTGTTATTTGGCTAGCTATAATTCTTCAGGATTTCTCAAATACAGCCCCTATGGGCCTGTATTAGGCCGTGGGTTTGTATTTGTATATCGTAATTTACGGTAGTATGGCTTTACATACAGATATATGCATGGCTTTACATACAGATATATACATGGCTTTACATACATAGATACATACATGGCTTTACATACATAGATACATACATGGCTATACCAAACCGCGTATAATATTATCATGTCTACAACAACTAACAACTCGCTTTTTACCAGAAAGAAAGACTTCCAGTATAGTGTCGCAATAAATGATGCAAATGCAAATGTAATGTGAGTTAGCAAAACTATTTTTGAGGGCAAGTTACAAAGCGAAGATTCAATGAAGTTCATGCTTCTTTCAAAACAAAGTTGTTAATTCAATCTTAATTGGACAAAATTAAGTTCTCAAACAAAATGCATAGTTAATAATTCAATTCAATTGCTTAGTCTGAATTAGAAAAAATAAATAATGCAAGGAAGGGATGGATAAATAATAATAAATTAAGAGAGTAAAAGATTTGCTAAATTGTCGAGTATGATTTCAACAAATGTAAGTACTGTACCCCTTTGGCATTCAAAAATATTGTTCATATGAACTCTGATAGGCTTGCGAGATTTCGCTGCTTTAAATGCCTTTTTAGAGTCAGCTTTCTCTAACTGAATTCGAAGATAGTCCTCACTAGACTTAGTGGTATTTGTGGCCAACCACATTCCAAACCCAATAATGAAAATAATAAGTATGCAAGTCAAGACAATGACTGCCGTCATAGCCAAATTTAAAAGCTCAGTTTTGTCTTCCATCTTTATACACACATAGAGTGAAATTGACACTACAGGACTCATAGTGAACAATACCCCTGGAAGTAAAAACTGACAATAGCATCTATTGTATATAGCAAATATGACCTTCACGGTGTCGAAAATGGTTAGGACACTCCTTAATTGCCTGGCAGATACTTGTTCAGACGATTTTGCACTATAAAATGTAATTATATTTGTGTTAAAGATGAAAGATAAAGATGAAAAAAGTTACAAAAGTTCCTGTTTTTTGGACTTTTATAGTAAGAATAAATTACCAGGCTTGTTGCATCCATTTCATATGACACCATCCTCCTAGGAAAACCGTAACAGAGTACAAAGCTGCATTGTACCATGTTACTGAGAGGACGAGCGCAGTCCAGAGTGTGTAGATTCTAAGTACCAGCATCGAATCACACCCTAAATGAGTAATTATATATATTTCTTCAATCTGGAAGCGTCTAACTCCAAACTGAAAGGCAGGAAACATCAAAACGATTTGACTACATGTGATCACAGTCAAACCGCCGACTACGATACAAATCGTATCTACTGAAGATGGATGACTAACCGAAGCCAGTTGTCGATCTAAAATTAATTACAGTGTTTAGAGTAGACTGATTAATATACTTCTTTAGGTACATAGACAAAATACATACCATTGATGTCGAATGTACATACCATAGGTACATACCGTACACCATACATTGATGACATGTAAACTTACCCAAATTTTTTGCCAATTGGAAAAATTGGTTTGCGTAGCCAAGAAATTCCTTTTTGTATACCAGGGTGTTAATTTGGCAAACCAGTGCAATAGCGAAAGAAGCACAATCAAAACATTGAATGCTTCTACCAATTACAGTTACATGATCTGAATCATTTTTTAAGGATATGTATAATGATACCAATTCCAAACTTCGACTAACAATGCTCACCCAAGTGATTATGTAGTATGGCATCAGTTTTTGAGGTTTAGTAAGTTCCGTAAATTTCTTTGTCTTAGTATTCCATGTATACGGAATGAAATGGAATTTGCATCCGAAAACAAAAAGAAAATCAACTATTTTTAAGGTATTAGCGGATAACATTGGCATTTTAATGCAATGTTATTCGCTATCCACGTTAACCTCTTTCTATATACCTGACTACTTTATAGTAAAAATTTAGAGCTTTTATGTCGTAGTCAGACAAGCTAAGTTAAAATGAAAGCTAATATTCATAATATTACCTATTATATATGATATACTAAATTTTCAAAACATATAATATGAAGTATTCCCAACAACCTACATATTCGGTTTCGGTAGCTATTTGTATATGAAGGTGTATATTATATACATATGGACCTTTGCAAATTTTTATAAGAGATTCAGTAATTATGGTAAGGCAAAAGGCATGTCTAATAATGTCTAAGAAGTTTAACACTACTACATGGCTTCATAGATTTGGCACATTGATATTTATCGACATGCATTGTCATTTTTCATAATACTGAATAATTTAAAGTTCTAGAGAATCACATAGGTATTATTAGCATTGTTTTTCTTAATGTATTGGAGTAAGGTAGCAATATTTTGTAGTTTGTCAATTTCAAACTAATATAATGTGTTTACTTAATGTTAGTTGTTAGATTTAGCCAAACCATAACTGAAAGCTAAATACTATAAATAGTCAATGTGACATACTATACATACTATGCATATTAAAATGCGCAAGAATAAGATATTTAATAATTATGGTAAGTCAAAAGACGTGTTAATACTATTTGTTTATTATTTGATCCGAACCCGAAATCATTGAAATAAGGTATTAGACATTGCATTACACTAACTATATATAGAATGTGGATATACAAGCAAATGTGTTTGTATACATTTCCATTCTTTTGTTTTGCCCTCTTGAGGCTGTATTTCAGACACTTGTTTTTGTTATTTTTTTAGTTACGTCATTTTTTACTTTCTGAAAATAATTCTTTATTCTAATGTTATTAATTTATTAAGAAAGTTCTGGATAGCTCAACACCCAGTCTCCGTAATGACGTTGATAGAACAAAGATGAAAATAGAGAAATATATAATAGTCGTTTTTGACTTTCTAATATCCCCAATTAATTATTCTATAATAAATTATTGCTTATTTACATACTACATGTCCTGTCAAGTTTGGTGATCAATATGACAGTTTATTTGGTATTTAGATGAATTTTGAAAATAAAATATCTAATCAACATTAGTATAGTGAAATTGATAGCACATAGCAGCTATTCTATTCCATACCATTTACTCATAATAACTGGTAAGCGTATACCACCCATGAAAGGTTTTAGGATATAAATAAATCATATCATTTTGACCCATACAATGATAAGCGTGGAAAAATTTCATACAATGCCATTGATAATCTCTGTGTAAAATAGGTCAAGCGCACTGACACAACTAGCGTCAACTTTTGTTAGCCTAGCCTAGTCCGTTTATTGCAAAATAAAAGGTATTCGTACATTAAAAAGCACAACCGCAAAGCAAAAGTATCTCTTCATCAATCTAACATCCCAAGTTGATTGAAATCTCAAAAAACTACCAAAAATACAAATAAATGCAATAAATCATAGAAATACGTACTAGGTATTCCTAATTCTATGAAATAATATATTATTATTACATCAATCAAATTAATTGTGATTCAATCCCACTTTGTTTTGATCCCAATAATGAAATTAAATATTTAAAATGGAATAGTTTTATTTTTTACATACAATTAAGGTAGATTTGTACAAGTAAATGTAAATGTATATAAAACACATTATAATGTAAATGAACATGTCAATACCCAATTTCCAATTCTATAAAATAACTCCATACAAAGCCGAAACTTACATTATAAACGAGTAAAGTTATCTCATTACTTGATTACAGTGTATTCAACTATAATATAGCATTTGTAGCAATAAAACATGAGATTGAGACTTGAGACGAATCTCAAGAGCCATAAAATACCATTTTGTCAAATATTAATGGTGAATTGGATGTACAAAGATGAGGTTGAGGTTGAAATAAAAAGTGAGACAATGCAAGTGAGACTTTGAGACTGAACTGGACGAGACATGGGCAAAATTGAGTTCATTTAATTGAGTGTGATTTGTAGAGAACTCTGTGAATATCGGGAGGAATTAGAATGGTGGCTGGAAATACTTGGAAATGAAGCGGTTGCCTATTGCTGTCGTACTAAAACTCAAAAGTGCAAACAACAGCCAAGCGCCATTCGACACATGCATGAAGTTTTGCGACCGAAAAACCGGATTTGAGATTTGTTAACACCGAATTTCGAATTGTCAAACATCACAGTGTGTTCAATTATTTTTTTGTCGTAACCAGGTTAGATTCTCTATTTAAATCTATGCTATGCTCTCAAATTAATAATTAGAAAAATGCAGAAACTTTTGTAACTTTAAATTGGTTTTTGCTATAATATTGAATGTTAAATACACGTAGAGAATCAAGACACAACGTAAACTTTTTACATTTGTAAATGATAAAACAATCAAAATGTTGAATGTTTGTCACATAATTTGGAGTTGCACGCTTTATGTGTATTGTAATGTTGAATGTAATGAAATACAAATTTAATTAATTATTTTTTATTTGCAAAACAGGTTTGTAATATCCTTAAGTATATTTGATATTGAAATCAATCTTATAACGTTGTTTACACTATTTGTTTTACACGATTCGAGATGAAAGTTGCATTACTAAAAAATAAGTTACCTTTAATTTAATTAAGATATTCATAGTTCAATTACAAGATAAATAAATTGATTTAATTCATTTTTCCCTTTTACAACTTGCAATTTATAGAAAAATGAAAGAATGGTCTAATTTTTGGTTGCTCGTTCAAGGTTCAAAGTTCAAATTATGCTCCTAGTAGTTCCTATCCTAATGATAAACATGTATTATCATTTTTGCAATCAAAAATTTGTGTACTTTACTTAAGAGAATAATTTTAATGTTGTATAACATGTGTAGTACGACCCTTTAAAGTTTATATGTAAACACGTGTGTGAATGTTATGTATAAATATTTTTTAGTAATAAGGTTAATTTGCTGTGCTTTCTAGTTTCAGTTCATCGGACGTTTAGAAATATGCCTAATAAGAAGAAAAAGTACAATGCACGGTTCCCTCCGGTAATTAAATATTGATACAAATACATATTTCACTTTTTTAGTCTTTTCCTTTAATCAGCTGTTGATTTTAATTCTTCTGTATGTAAAATCTAAGTTCACATCATAGCAATATATTATATCTAATTCTAATACTAATTACATTATTATTTACCTTTACTAGGCACGTATCAAAAAAATTATGCAGTCTGATGACGAAATAGGAAAAGTTGCCCAAGCTGTCCCTGTCATCATCTATATCCTTTTCATACAATTATTCAATGATTAATATTTTATATTTTATATGCATTATTGGAATTACTAACATAATGGTGTGCAACAGTAGTGAGATTAGTGCGCATTTTATGAAGGTTATGTCTAGCAATATTGAACACGTTTTGAGTTTTTTTTCTTCTTTTGAATGTTTCCCAAGCGAATTTTTTGGGTACATCTACGTACACCATGTGTTCGTCTATCAATCAATTCTTTTTGGAAATATTTTAATTTTTACACTATCCAATTGAGGAGGAAATGAATTTAAATGAAAATACTATGGAAAGTTCACAACTGTATTGCTCACTTTGAGTCAATAATTTTATTTTTCTCGTAAAAACGATTTGGAGATAATGAAATGTTGGTAACCTCACTCCTCATTACTTAAGTATGTTCAATTTGCTCTGATCTTTGCTTTATATGCTTATAGATAGGAGTTGTATATTTTATTAAAATCATGAGGCATTCGTTTCGAAATTTTTCCTTAATGTAATGTTTACCTCGAGCGTTGGAGTTATTCGTGGAATCTTTATTGAAGAAAGCAGAGACTGTTACCCAAAGTAGAAATGCCAAAACGCTTACACCTTCTCATCTGTAAGTTTTCTCAGAAATGCTTCCTATTTATTAAAGATTTGTCGAATTATTTGTTCTTCTCATGGTTTAATGATACTTTGGTGTCTTAATTACAGGAAGCAGTGTATAATGGCCGAAAAGCGCTTTGATTTTTTAAAGGACCTGGTAGCAACAGTGCCTGATGTTCAAGGAGACGAAGAAAGTGCTATGGCAGAAACTCCAAGAAGTTCAACATCAAATACTGCGTTTTTGTTTCCATCAGCATCAGCAACTTCAACAAACGCGTCAGCTTCTTCATCATCATCATCCGGAACATCGAGTCCAGCAGGACGCAGTGATCCATCGGATGTTTCTTTGTCGCAGCAGTGTCTGCCGAAGCAGGACAAGTCCGGATCTGTAAGTGCCAGTGGTGGCTATGGCTATTTCTACGATCAAAAGCCTTCAATAGTCGGAGTAGCGGGTGGCGGAGCTCATCAATCGTTGCCTATGACTATGCCCATGCCGAATTTATCTAAACGCCGTATCTCTAGTACAACCGTGTCTACTTTTCCATCTTATGGATTATCTTCAAGCACCGTAACAGAAACAGCAGGAGCTTCTGGTGGCTATCAACACCAATTGCAACAAGAATCCGTCATTGTGACCCACCCGAATTACACAGAACAACATCACAACTCTATTTTAAATCCAGTCGGAGTTAATAGTAATCCGTACATTCCCAACATCTCTGTTCCTTCTCATTCAGGTAGTATGGACAGTCAATATGAATATGTTCCAAATATAAATCCCAATAACAATGGGCTCAATATGAATGTAGCTGGTCTAAGTAGTAATAGTGGAATGAATGTCCCTGTGTCGTTAGCATTACATAACACCGGTAACAATGGAGGAAACAATGGTTCTCACCCATCTTCTGGTGGGGTAATAGTGTACGACAATAAGAATCCCTCTCAATATCAACCTCACTACCCTTCCAGTAATTACGATGAATAATGTTAGTTAATTATTAGTAGGTTTATGTATAAACGTTAATAAATACCTACTTACAACTTCTACTACGACATATAGCTATTTACCTAAAAGTGAAACCAGTTCACCAGTAATGTTTGAATAATACTATACTGTTTTGTTACCCTTTTAGTAAAAACGACTTGGACACTGATATGTTATATAATATTGTAACCTGGTGGCAATTTAAGTGTATTATATTCATATTATGTTTTACAAATACAACACATTGTTACTAATTAATTATGTTTTACTGAATATTAATGGACACTCATGTAATTCTGAGTTACAGAATATACTATTGCGCATGTTGAACAAAAACATTTAACTATAATTTTTTGTACAAAACCTTGCGAGGGTTACACATGAACTTATGTATACACGCAGATGTTCTCTACTTTGAATTTTCTACGTACCCCCACACCTACCCCATTTGCTTGCATATTGTGGTTGTCGTGTTTTCTAACTGTACCCATGTAAATGTTATGTGTGGAATTTACTTTTGTGTGTTATTGTGGTGTAATGTATATATAACAGTATTGTCCACCTTGATAATACACTTTTCCTGATATAATACAAGATTCTAAAGAAGGGGACTATATAGCTATATGTATAATTATGATTATAATATATGATTTTTTTAATAAGTGATGATTTGTATTGTAGAATTGATTTACACTTAATTGCTATTGTTATATAACAGGAGTATAATGAATAGCATGAATTTTATTTAATATGCGTGTTAGACTGAAAGCAATAAATAATTGAGTACCTATCGGAGAAAGTCGTGTCTCAATTCATTTCTCCACAAAACAGATACTGCTATTAGTGAGCTATTTAACTTGATCATAAATTATGTTATAAATATTTTGTAACACTAAACCAAACAAATGATTTCATCTTATTCAAAAATCAAGTCATAAATCAGTCACCAAATGGCAAAAAATGGATCACAGGTACAATGTCAATGGCGTAATTATAAATTGGGAGCCCCTATGCAAGAATCGTTTCTTGGGCTAAACTCAATGAAATTGCCATCAAATTTTTCCAATTTCTTGCACTTTTTGTGGTAAAATAACATCCTTTTATTAAAAATTCTGATTTTGGGGCCCCTGAACCGTGGGGGCCCATATGTACCGCATAGGTGCTATTTACGCCACTGTACAATGCATTAGTTATTAAAATGATTAATTATAATTAAAATTACAAATCAGAGGGAGACGGAGAAACTTGGCGCAAGAGAGACGATAAAGAGACAGAAATACGTTTAGAGCATCCTTGGATTGTGTTGATTTGCAACAATATTCGAAATCAGGTGCGCTAAGAGCAAACCATTGGAGAGACACGAAGAAAGCTCACTCGTGGTCCTGTCGGCGAATTTGGCTTACAAAACGTTATCAAATAGTCAGCCGGAAGTGCATTAAATATTTTTTGCTTAGTTTAGTTCATAGTTAGTGATTCCAAACAAAATTACACAGCCATAATTAACAATTATACATTATAGTGAAGTGCGTCAGTGAGAATTTAAATTAACAATGGCTGGAGTTTTGTTTGAAGACATTTTTGATGTGAAGGATATCGACCCGGAAGGAAAGAAGTTTGACCGAGGTAAGATTATCTTAATATTTATTTATTATTTGCCTGCAAATCATTTATTATTCAAAGACATCTTCTCCTCAAATATTGCTATGTCTGATTCTGAATATGTTACAAGGTTAAAGGTATTAAAAATATCTTTCTTCTTCAAAGATTTGGCCATGGCCATTCACCACTTCATTATATTTTTGAACACATTTAAAAGTTATTTTTTGCTTTCAGCTTGCTGTCTGTCTGTAGAATTTAAAATAACATTTATGTGATGTCAACATTAACAATTAAGCAATGTACCATTTTCAAAATTACTGAAGTTTGGTTGACGAACAAGTACAAAGTTAAAAAAGTAACCTGGAATATTGGAAAGTTAAAATTGGAAAACATTGTAGAGAAGGTATAAAATTTAATAAACCGTAAATCATTTTAATGAAAATTGAATTAAATTAAAATAATGAAATAAAATATTTGAAAGAATAACGACTTTCAATTTGTTACAGCTTTTGTAAAAGTTATAAAAATGTCAAGAACTATAACGCCAAGTCAGTATCTTTAACTTACACCTTCCTACAAAACAACCAAACAAAATTATTTAATTTGCAGTTATTTAATAAGGGCATTAGTTTGCTTATAATGCTTTATAAGTGTTATTCAATAAAGGGTACAAACAATAAATATTATATTAATTTCTATAATAATGTAATATACATTCAACATTCTGATTCTATCGATAGTATCTAACTTGTTCTAATACTATTTTATCTACATAGTTATTCAGTTCATTTTAGTCAAAAATGTACAGTATTATATAAATATCTTGCTATAAATATTATTTATTACAATACGTAAAGTATCATAATATTAGAATGTGTGGATGAAATTTTAAATCGAAGCGAATAGCTTTTACGGTTGACGGTAGCTTTTACCAAAGCTCTTTTATATATATTTTTGTTAATTAACTGCCAGTAACTACCGTAAGTTCAGAGTCTTAAAATATGTAATGCTGTTTTAAAACTATGTGCTTCGGAAGGTTCGGTCAGATAATTGATTGTGGAGGTCTTGCGTAAAATATCGACTTGTATACCTATATGTATTGTACAGTGAGAGTCAAGTAAGTCGTCACATGAGTTCTTTAACATGGGTAGGTAACCTATTAAAAATTCGAAACTT
>JAQFYB010007461.1:0-10811 GCA_034694085.1 Pogonognathellus longicornis
TTGTTCATATTTCATATGGGTAATAACATTTTGCCATGCATTTCCAGCTAGCCTCCCCCAAAGAGAAATCCTGGGTATGGCCCTGATCAGGGTGCGTGTTAGTATATAACTTTTCTTCTGTGAATACAAATAATTACATGATAATAATATTATTATTACAATTGTTTGACTAAAAATATTTATTTTTACATCGATTCATGGACTTGTAAACAGGATATTGGAAATTGGAAACGAAAGAAGACTCAAACTACGCAGATGTATATTGGTACCTAGTACCAGCATTTGTGTTTACTCAAACAAACAAACGTTGTACAATCTTCATAGAACTTCGTACTTTGCTCATAGTATTATTTCTGGTAAATATAAAGGACGTAAATGCACTGGGGTCGATAACACGTACCTATTCGTACCTATTCGTCGATACCTATTACCTACACTTATTTTAAGCATCAGCAATAGTAGCCGATATAGTTTTTATTTTTTACCTTATTTTCGCACTTAGAAAATTATTTTTAGACATGTTCTTAACATGATTGATGTTGTTAGGAGTCTTGGAAATTTGCCAATTATTGAAAAAATTGCTCGTAAACATGAACTACCGTAAATGTTGTGTTTACAGTTCGGTAATAATATGCATGCATAATTAGACACAGAGGTTGTCGATCTTATTGTTTTGCGACAGTGGAATATAAAAAAGCAAAATGAGTCATATGTACACTCATTTTGGTCATGAAGTCATGGACTGTATACTATACATACAGCATACAGTCCTCTCACGTTCGTCTCCATTCTAGCATGAAAAAAAAAAAAATATGCAATTCATATTTTATTCTCTCTTATTTATTGCTGCCTACTTCCAATAAATGATAGTTGAATATGCACTAGAGATACAGTAGGTAATGTATATATACGTTCAATGATTATTTAATTTTGCACAATTAATTAACAACAGAATGTCCAAATTGGGAAAAGAAAGTTAAAGCCAAGTTTAGTTTAGTTGTGTGAAACTATTTTCTTCCTGGGTTGAACAAAAAGTACTCACATAAACTCATAATTATGTGAGTTGCGGTTGCGAGTTTGCGAGTTGCGACTGTTATACACATACAGCTTTTGTAACTTTGTCTGGTCTTTGTAGTGTGCTTATTTGAGATATGTATAGTGTATTTCGTATGTTTCAGAGGAATCAGTGGAGGATTGTATCTTTCACTGTGTTATGCTACTTAACTGCTTCATTTTCAATATATTATATTGTTTTAGAATGATTATAATATGTTGTCTTACACCCACGGCCAAAATATTAGCTATCATATTGTGTGCGGAAAAGATTTCTCTTACAACAAGCTAATCTGGAAGTTCTAAAGAAGGTAATGCTAAAGAGCGCATTTCATTGACTCCTTTACCCTTCTGGAAGGTACCAGATGTGTTGTTTTCCGGCAAAAAGAAGAGAAAAAATCTGAATGTATAACGACGCAAAATAACGAGAGACAAACAGGATGTAAAAATAGTATCAAGCTTTCTAAAATCCATAATATAATGTTTTCGAACTGCGAAGTTTGTTTGGGTAATTGCGCAATGCATTCTCAAAGTCAAACGCAAAGGAAATTGAGAATCGTATAAAAGCCTCGTCGTGGCAAATGATTAGTAACAGAAAGTCAAGAAACACAACAGGATCAAATCAGCAACTTACAACATCGCTTACTGCGAACTCACTTCAATCAAACTAAAGACATGGTAAGCTACAGACTCGATATACTTCACTTTTACACAATACAAATAACAAGTCATTTCATTAACTGTAAATCTCATTACTACTTTTAATATTTACTACTTTTAATATATTGCACATGTGAATATCATTAATTTTATTAATTTTTTGCAGGATGATCATGAAATGAAATCTCGTCCAGCTGAAGGTAATTATATATAAGTACATGTAAACTGTTGTATTGATTATTTATATGAATTGAAACTTCTGAAGTGCAAATTGTCTATTAGCTCATTGGTGGTACGATGCAAAGATGGCTGGTATCCGCAACAGTCCTCCGACTGGCAGTGGTTTGAGGGGTTATGAAACAAGGAGACTGTCAACAGATGCGCCTTTGTTAACAAGTATGTAATTTAGTATTGAACCGACTATAAAGCTTATGGTAGTTGGAATTGACTTGTAGTTTCATTTTGAAGTATTATTGTTTTACGAGTTGCATATTTATTGTGCTTTAGATATGAACACAAAATTCGAGGCTCCGATGGGAATGAATCAGCAAAGAAGAGAAAGCTTGAAGAACATGGTTCACTTGTGTGATTTTGCCACTCCGTAAAAGAAGGTGGCAAGATGTAAAGAGAATGTACTGATGCACCTTTAAAGTATTAGTAGCGACTGAATTTATTATCATTTTATCATTATACTAACAATCTGCTTCTTGTAGCTTCAAATACTATTTGTAAATAAATGCAACTCTTTTCTCTGATATATATCTTGAGACGAAACTGCGTATTAACTCACTATATTCAACACTTAGATTTAGGGCTACAATATGTACAAACACATTAAGATTATAGGTACTGAATTGAATTCGAATCATAAATGCATTATGCACATTGCATGTAACAAGAAAAATTGTCTTTGTAGCTTCAGGAATAATAATTGTAGAAGTGGTTTCATTTTTCATTTGTCCTATATTTCATTACATAATAATAATAGGTATAAATCATACATCAAGAAAGAGTATCAAATCTAGGAATTCAATTACCCTTGTATCAATCAAATAGATTAAATATTGATATTTCTAAGGAATCGTACACAATTACACAACATGTCATACAAATAATAAAGTTGTGCGAAAAGACAAGTTATGCGATCATTATTTAAAAGCTAAGCAGGCTACACTTGTAAAAATAAAAAGTATTTAATCATGCACTCGGACCAGGTGGAGTGAATGAATTACTTCACTGCATGGAATAATTTCAGCGAAATGATACATTCAAAGCATTTTCAATTCATAATTCCAAGAATATTACCATTATGGCATAGGTAACCACAATCAGATGCCTCTAATCTAACTTATTATTCGTTCACATGCTTTTGCCACAATAGAGATTTTCCTAACTGTTGACTTGTTGTAAATTATTCGTATATTACTGTCACTGTTCAAATATTATTGTACATAAACAGTCAAAACAGTTGCCCGAATGATATCAATATTTGTACTGCAAAGATGATGCATTAAATTTAGGTATTACTATGTGTTAAATGGAGGGTAGCTAGTTGGTATCTTTATGTGGTTTGGTAAAATTTGCACAGTAACAGTTAGCACAGCTCTTTTTTGTACAAGGTAAGTGCAATATTTGCCAACCTTGGATTGATTTCACTCAAATTTGCTAAGAATGACCTACGTACGCTACAGTATTTAGAATAATCATAGTCATAGTCAATATTGCTCATGTAAATACCTAGGTACTTTTGTCCCATTATGTATAAAAGCAAATTCAAACTGCATTTGACTTCAGTTTAAGAATCGATTCTCCAGGACTCCAGGATTAGCAAGACGAAGACAAAAGTTCACCTATATCACCCTTACAAGGCATCTCCTTTACAGTCACTAACCAACCTCAAGATGTTTCGTAACTTTTTTTGCTTAACACTCATATGTTTAACAGTAGTACATTTGAGTGAAGGCATGGTAAATTTTAAATAAAGTTATTATTTATTACTAATATATTCACATATTCACATCCTCTTCAATGCTAAGAGCATGCGACTAAATAAAATTAATTTGTCTATGTATTAACAGTACTCATGCACAGCTCCAACGATAAATGGTAAGGACTGGGTAATGGGAGTTGACAAGAAAGAATGTGTCTCAGTTATTAAAGTCCAATGTGGTGGCTTAGCAGTCTCAACAACCCAATGGAAAAGGGGGACACACGTCCAAAGCAACTGTGCCAAAATTCCCCAAAACACTGCAATAGCCACATTTGCGGGGCCAGGTAACTGTTATGGATGTTCAGGAGCCCCTTTCCAGCATGCAGCTATTTTCGAGTCATGTCAATCTGATGGCATCAATGTTATCGATCAGTGGAATAGTCAACCTACTCATCGACGACTAATTCGCTACACCGGAACTGGATCCAACGGAGGCAGCAATTTCTATACCATTGAAAAGTAAAAGAAAACTGGCTTAAACGGCTCTGCTCCATAATAATATGTCTGTATAAATTACATTTAGTTTCAATGTGTGCAGTTCGTATACTTTAATGCACCAAAATGCTGGCAAAATAAAAGCACTTGATTAAAATTAATGTTTTTCGGAAGATGTTTTGAAACAACTGACCATTTTGGCGATTAAAAATAATGTTTAAAAAGATACGCATCTCAAGTTAAAAAAATCCATTATATTATACATACCTAGTAATTAATACACCAACTCGTTCTGTGTATGTGATAAGGTTATTAAGTTATTAACCTACCATAAGTACCTAATAATTACATCAAGCATATCACACTTGCACTTATGCTTGTAGGTTGATTTGAGTAGCAGTTTATGTAATTATTTGCACATAACAATAGCCTCATCTCAAGTATCCCATTGCATCATCAGCTTGTTGATTATGAATGAATAAGCATTTGATACGGTTTATTCATAGATTCAAAGATTCACATTCACATACATGTGTCTTGTGTGACTGTGTGAGTGAACATTTTGTGTTTTGGCTGAAGACTGAACTGTTATACCGCTCATCGGCACATAATACAATCTTCTACATTTGGCCAATTTACAAAATTAAAGAACTAAAGATTTCTTATTTCATTGAAATTACTCATTTTAAACTACGACTGAAACTTATTCCGTGCACCTAAAGTACACATCCAAATTGGTAGTATATTTACGGATTAAAGTTATTAAAATCTCGGTAAAACTGAGTTATCTTCTACAATGAATATTTTGAACAAAACATTAGGTTTAGGGCGACTCAGCTTAAGATATTCCTCAAGCCAACCAGCTGCTAATAAGTAAGCAAAATATACATTTTTATGTATTCATGTTACATGAAAACATACAAATAATATCACTCATTTTTCACCGCATTATTTATTTAAAGACATTATATGCCGAGTCTTTATGTAATGGCACACGATTTTCTAAACTACAAGGTTTACTTACCAATATTTTTACAGATTTATTTTGTCGCATTCTATTCATGAACCTCCTACGAAAGACCCATCGAAATTGCCATTTCTAATAACTCATGGACTCTTAGGTTCCAAAAATAATTTTAATTCAATTGCCAAAGCAGTGGCAAGGAGTACGGGGAGGCAAGTAAGGTGCAATTAGCAAATAGACTTTTTACAGTTTCACTGTTTCCTATTAAGACTTCAATGTGTCTATATTTTATCAATTACTTCATTGAATGACTGGTTTCTGATATTCTGCAGGTAGTAACTTTTGATGCGAGAAATCACGGAGATAGTCCACATGCGGATGACATTTCCTACGATGCAATGGCAGAAGATATCAAAGAATTGTTACAACATTTAAAAATAACAAAGTTTTCGATTATGGGCCATTCCATGGGGGTTAGGAATTCAGATAGATACTTTTAAAATATATATTTGTTAATTTTCTGAAACGATTTGTATAATTTAACAACAAAGGGAAATAGAAATCCTGATATTCTTAATTTAGTTTACTAAAAATTGTCATATTTCGGTTACTGAAATGTACCGAAATTCGGTACATATCTGTAATAACGTTAACATGTTTTAAAACAGTGAAATTAAGTACAAATCATTCTTAAGAAAACATTTTTGGTTTTCGTCTAAAATATTGAGCCTTATTGAAATTGAATAATAAAATATTATGTTGATTTCAGGGAAGGACTGTGATGGCCTTCGCACTTAAAAATCCAGATCTTATTGAAAAACTTGTCGTGGTTGACGTAGCTCCGCTAGCAAAAGTAATGGACATGGACACTATGAAAAGTAATTGCAGTTACAGTTTAAAAACTAAACTGGTTGGGCATGAGCATGATTATTTCAATTCCTAATTGAATGTTACTAAACAAAAACATCTCATTTTAAAGGTTTCATACGTCTTTTGCTTTCCATACAATTCGATTCTAATGTACGACAAATATCTGATGCCCGAAAAATGGCTGACAATTTGTTGAAACAACATATTGACGTAATTAAAAAAAATATTATCAATATGATAACCTAAGTTTTTATTTATTCTTGAAACATGATTTCCATTCATGAAGTCCATAAGTTTCGTAATAAATTACGTATAAAGATTTATTACTATTTTTAGGATGCTGCCTTGCGAGCATTTCTCCTTACGAATCTGGCTCACAACGACGGAAAATTTTATTGGAAACCTAATTTGCCAGTACTGTTAGAATCGTTACATAAAATCGCAGAATTTCCGGATCATCTTTTACTCTCTGAATTTTCGTCACCTACTTTGTTTATAAAAGGAGAACTTTCCCCTTACATTCGCGAGAAAGATTTTCCAACAATACAAAAGACTTTTATTAACGCAAAGTTGATCGTCATCAACGGTTCTGGACATTGGCCACATGCTGATAATACGAACATGTTTCTACAACATCTTTTGTCTTATCTACAGTGAATTTCCTTCCCATACTTTTCAACAAAAATTAATTATTTTGTTATTGTTATTCCTTCTCTTGTACGAAAAACTGAAAGCTGTATTGTATACTATAGGTTTACTGCTAGTAAACTTACAATAAGACATACTTATACGATATATCTAGTCATAGCTATAGGTGTGAGGAAATAACTGGTCAAGTTGCAAAGGTACATATTATGCTGAATAGCTTTTTTAATATTAAATAAATGCAATTTTAGCAATTTCAACTATGTATCGTGACGAAAGAATTTACAATCTTATTTTGCGACTACTTGAATACATGCAGTTCCAAAGTATTGATAGAAGTAAATTAATTATTTTTATACAAAATAACTGAAGTTAAAGAGATTTTGGATGCAACAGTGACTTACTTATAGTTAGTTAGACCCTAACATACAAGAAGCCCACCACATACAACAATCGGAAATAAATTATCAGTATTTTCTTTCCAATGGAGTTATCAGTGACTACTTTCCGGTTTTGGTTTTGTCGATGTCCCATTAGTAGAAATAGTAAGTGGACAGCTATAGTTTTAAATTAATAATTTGAACTTTGGTATTCAATGTAAATTATAGAGTTCGTTCAGGTTTTAACAAGTTGATATTTACTTGACAATATAACTAAAAACACTAAAAAGCATTACAATCTTCAGCAGTCTTTTAAACATTTATGCATGAATAATTAACATTTTGTACAAACAAAACTAATTCAATAGTTAACAATTAATTTATTTTTGTATACCTAACACCTAATGTTAAAGATGAAATATCTATAAAAATGTTTCATATTACAAACTATGCGGCTGCGTTAGATAAAACATTCGTATTTATAGTGTCGTAATAAATTCGAATAGCTAAATTTTGTTTAGGCCCAAGTAGTATATGTGGACGGCACCTTCTCATGTGGGCAATTGCTTCTTCCGGAGTCCATTGATTTTTCTGTTCATAAAGTAGAACACTTGCAATTAAACTGAAAATGTAGTACTACTGAGGGTAGGGCAGCGTATGAAAAACACTTAAAAAAACCCAATTATCTACTTATGGGAAAAGTTTATGACTTTAAATTTTGTTCCCATTGTGTTCTCCGTCCAATTTTGATATTAGACGTAAACCTTGTTACTAGAAATCGAAAATTTTTGCCACTAAATTTTCGTGTAACAAAAACCACTTCTCATTTAGAATTTTTGTTTTGTTTACTATTTCATTTTTGCCCAAAGCTCCAATTTTTCGGGCTTCGAGCAATAATGAGCATAGGTGGTATATACATATACCTCATATTTTGAGTTTGCCTCCCCCGAAACCAAATCCTAGCTACGCCTATGTCTAGTTGTATGCATCACGCACGACTGCTTAGGAGAATATCAATATTTTCAACATACCTAGGATATTTCGATCCTTTCTATGAAAGCCATTTGTATAAATAGCTTCCGCTACTTAATAAATAACAATAAATACACAAATAAAATTCAATATTAGAGAATTTTTACTCATTCTTCTTCTTCTACCACTAAATATACCTACAATACTACCTAATACATATTACCATATATGCATACATTTACAATATATACCATTTAATATCATGGAAATAATGATTGATTACACATCAAGGCTGTATTGAGGAGGGGTAAAGTGAGCCTTTGCCCCCTCTAAACAGCCAAAAAAGAGGCTATTTTACTTAAAAATGCAAAAAATTTCGCTCGAATTTAATGCATTTTAGGCTAATTTCGGCCTAAATAGCTCAAATTTTTCATAGAATAGACACTATTGTGCATCATGTTGGTATTTTGCTCCTCCTGAAATGGAACCCTAAATACAGTCTTGTAACAACACATCACTTGCTGCACGAATTGTTGTGGGAGTGTGAAAGACAAATTAATTTCTTTCATTTAATTATTTAATTAAATACATTCCATAATTATGATGTTTTTGCGGTAAACAATTCTATACAGCAAAAGGTGCAAAGGACTTTCTAAAGTAAGTTAGAGTGGAGCGTACCTTTACAACAAACGGTTGAGTTATAAAAATCGAACAAGCTGTAACGTACAGGAAGTTTAGTAGATGTTAACTGTAAAACTCATATTATATGGTAATTTTGTGATTTTTGATTCTATTAACCTCTCTTATTAGTGAGTTCGGACAGTGGTTATACACAATGGCTTATTGTTAAGGAATAGTAGGTCGAACGAACAACCCGGACACGTATGACCACTACGTAGAGCATTTATAGCTATATATAATACATAGTCATGCGGTTCCTGTATAAACTAATAAAGATGGTGAAGACTGTGGGACTCTCCGACTCTCAGGGTCAATAAAAAAGTGTTTGCTTATGTATAACAGTGCCAACCAGTGCACCTTGATTGCATTCAACCCTTTGATTTTGATATTTGATTTCGATTGTATATTGTATATATGCATCTCGAAGAAAGGTATCCCGCTATTCCCGCTTCAATTAAATGTCGATAACATTTCCAAGTGTTGGTATGTAATCACAACATTGCATCGCTGCGTGAGTGATCAATCAAGCTTTATTATGATGTATTACGCTAAACCATGTTAAACGAAACTGCAATTTTTAGCACGTACTTTGCCCTTGAATAGTTTTATTAAATACCTGTAGCATCCCAATAATCTATGTTGGAAAATGTACTACCCGTTCTCAAGGAATAAACAGAGCTCTGTTGATATTTGTTGCTATTTCACATTCGCTCCTGAGCTCTGTAGAAATGTGTACGGTAAATGCTCTGTTGAGATAAAAAAACAGAATAGACATATACTGTAAATGCACTGCTGAAACATAAACCGGAGAGATATCCACAGTAAATGTTCTGCTGGGATATAAACCGGAGAGATATATACATTACATGTTCTGCTGGGACATAAACCGTAAATGTAAATTAATAAATTATTATTATGTAGAGTACTACCAATTTAAAAAAGTACATTTGCTTATTACAATTATGTCTAATAGATAATGATTATTGAGACTGTTATTGTAACAGTATTTGCAGAGAAAATATTTAATTATGTAAAGTATTAAATCATAGAGGCTGTGGTTAATTGTAAACGTGAGAGCAAATTGTAAGAGAATGGATACATTGCGGAGCTGATAAAGTAGTGGGATTAGTTCTCAGTTACTCTAAGAATAGCAAGTTAGCCCGGTGAAACTAACATTAAGTGATAAACAGTACGAGCCTAAACTAAAAAACAATAAAATATAAGTAGAAAAGTCCTTCGAGCTTTGGAGATTTTGTACAGTTATTTTGCTGTTAACACAGCACGTTTGGCATTTGATTCAACGAAGATCGGCAGAAACGCTCAACAGTTTTCGGTTTATGGATTTTCGATAGGGTAACTTCTATTATAATTAATAAGTATATTTATATGTGAGTGAACTTCCAAAATATTTACACATGCATTCAAACTCTATTGTTGTGGTTCCTATTAGAAGAGAGCTAATAGCTTTGGAGTATGACGTAAAATCTTACTTATGTCTTTTAAAATAAAGTTACATAGCTATCAGGGACGTATCCATCAGGTCACACATTTGTGGGGATTTTGTATGAGCAAACCTGGGTATATAACTTGGTTAAATATAATGTGAGGCAAAATTCAGTATAAAATGCATCAAATTCACGTGTAGGAAACTTAGGTCAAAATCAATGGAAATTGCATCAAAATCGCGCATAGCATGCAATTTTAACCTCTTTTTTGGATTTTGGGAAAAACTTGATTTTATCTAGTGTAAAGTCCAATAATTAGGGGGCTTAAGCCCACTGATTGCCCTCCCCCTAAATGCACCACTGATAACTATATAAAGCAACTGGAAAAAATAATTGTGTCGGTGTATTTTCTTTTCATGAGCCGAAGTGTTAAGTGTTCCTTCACAAGTTGGTGGCTTATTAGCATTTATTGTCAGTGTACTCCCTATCACTATCAAGGCTTTCGCAGTGTAAAATGAGTTATAATGTTGGTATAAAGAATTATGCACATAAGAAATGGGCAGATTCCTTTTTGATTTTGTTTATCTCATTTTTCCTTCCACATCAGGTATAATACTACCACTACCTTACACACTTACACTTATTGTGATCAAAATACACCAACATAAAAATTCGGTTTTAATTTTAATTTATATTTTGTTGCATTTCAAGGTGAA
>JAQFYB010007462.1:0-10804 GCA_034694085.1 Pogonognathellus longicornis
GTTCGTAAAACATGAGTCCGTGTATTTGCTGACTCAAATTAACCAACAACAGCAGTGAGAGAATAATTTTGAATCCGGAAAATTTTCCATTCATGTTGATGAACCGTAGAATAATATTTATTTCAGAATTAGTAAAATCACACTTGTAATATTTCAAATTGTTTCTTTCATATGAAATGACTGACTGCTTTCGTGAGTATGAAACCTTGGTATTTTATCCGGATACGGAAGCTATTCTACATTTTTATTCCTATTATAGTTGTCATTCATTTTGTATTCCATTTACTCCAATAAATTTTATTACAACTCATTGTTTAATCCAATTACTCCGTACTTATACAATGGGTAGTTTAAGCACAACGTCTCTATGTTGTAATTGCAAAAAACGTTATACAATATTTCCGCATTTTGTATCTCAAAAAGAGACGATCTACATAAACTACACATTGTATAGCTCATAAGTGCTACACACTAAAAATAGTTAGTCGTAACCCCGTTAGTTGTGCCCACACACTACCAACACACACACACACACTACCAACACACACACATACACACTACCAACACACCACACTATGAGTGGACCAACACACCACACATACACTGCTAACATACTAGACACTGAGTACACTAACACACACACAAAACTGAAGAAAAATGATTTTCTGTGGTTTAGTCAATTAAAAGGAACTTAAATTAACAAGGCACTCATAATCCAGTTAATCAGTGTCTACTGTAAAAAAATGATGTAAAAATAGGAGAAACACACGTCCATAGTGAAGGAGAGGGAAACAGAGTCCCTAAGTAACCTCACATCAATTTTTATATTTTATTAGCATTCGGTTCACTCTATATATACTCTACTCTAATTGTATGCTTAGTTGTCGAGCTAATAAAAATCTATGCCACTCATTTTTTAAATAATTTCACTACCAAACACTCATTTGGTGTGTAAAAGTCGACACACTAATTCCACACTAATTTGTGATCCGCCAGGCAACACACTAATGCCACACTAAGTTCATGATACACCAGTCGACACACTAATGCCACACTCATTTTGTGGTACACTAGTCGACACAAAATGTCAACATACTCACACCACACTTAAAGTTTGTGTAGGTTAAGTCAACACACTCACACCACACCAAAAATTTATAGTGGTTCAGCCAACACACTCACACCACACTAATAGTATGTGGTGGTCCTGCCAACACACTCACACCCCACTTAAACTACATTTTTAGTGGGGTGGTCACACACACTTGCACACTCACACTCATATAAGTGGGTGTGCGCCGGGCTATGCAGCCTAGTTTATAGCAATATATTTTATTTTTGAATTTTCGGCCAAGTTACCTAGTATAAATTCAGATATGTTTGAACACGTAAAACGCGTATGTAGATCCGCCAATGAGTCATAAATTACAACTCCTTTAATAATGTTAGAGATACAAAAAAGTCGTTTATTCTATGTTATCTGTTTCATTTGTAGCATAAACGCATTAGTATTTGGTACAAGAATGTAAAGTTTACTGAATCATATCTCTTCAGAGAACGTGTTTATGTAAGATCATTATCGTGCTAGTTTAAATGAAAACTTACATCACTAATATCCCATCCCAATGCATAACTTCACTACTGCATCAATATCCCATTATATTGAATGCAGTTTGTAGATTACTAAGAAAAATAAGTTATGCAAATCTTTTGTTATTAATAAGTTGTACTTGACATGACAATATTTTCCAGTTTATATGGCTATAGCCACTTGATGTTTTTCATTTGACATTATCTTTTTGCAATTTATTCAATCGGGTTGACTTATCAATAATTGTGCAAAGTTGACTTAATTAAAAATAGTTCATGGGCATATGAGTCTATGGCTTGATGAACTTTGGTTTGTAAAGTACACAAAAGCTTAATCAAATAATTAAATATTGTCTCTTAGCATGGTGCTCAGTGTTCCGTCGTTTTTCGTTTTTCAACAAATCTTAATTGTAGAATTTTTTTGAAAAAAAGTTGGAAATTGTTTTATTTAAAAAAATGGAATATAGGAAAACTTTGAAAACTTTACAAAAAGAAAACACTACCTGAGCACGTTATGGTGCTTGCCCTCAAAAATGCTATAATTCATTCTATCTTACACACATGTATTAAAAAAGCTCACGCGAACTTATTTTACAACGTCTATGGGGACTTCAGTCACCTTCAATTGTGCATAGGAATTATTCACGGAAATGTTCGTACTTAGGAGATACTTTAATTTTTCGAAAATATGTTTACCCAGTGAACAGAGTACATTGTAGCGATATATTATATGTACGCCTGCGATCTGTCAAACAGGATGCAGTACTTGTGCAGTTGTGCAGATATGGACAAATGGACATGATATGAGTTTATCAACAAAGTTTAGTAGCAAATAATAGGTTCAAGTTACGCAACACAAAAATACCTTTTTGCAATTATTCTACCATACCTGTATCTCTCAAGTACTCAGAACCTAAGAAATGTTTCAAAAAATTATAAGTAGCTATAACAATTAATCGTTGTGTTTAATCTCATTTGAAGGCTCCCATTTGTTTATCAATTACACACTCATGAATGTCCTTAAATAAAAAGGGCTAAATTTTAAAATATCTGATTTTATTTTATTAAATTTTGAATAATTGATTGCGATGAGAAAATTATTTATGTCGATAAATATTTCTCAAATAATGAACTATTATTTTTTTGCTAACAGGTAACGACTAACAATTATGACCATTAATTTGGGTAAAACAAAATTGTGGTATAAAATAAAAATAAGCTCATCGCCAATAAATAATGTTCACGATGACCTTTCGCATGTTCAACCACCGCTCTCCGAGTAGGGTGTTATACTAGTAGACACTTGCGCGTGGCTTTAAAATGTTATAAATGTATTTTAAAAATTAAATTAAATTGGCATAAGAAATGTGTTCAGAATATACCACTTTAAAAAATTACTGACAAATCTGAAACCCTGGTTCAGGTAATTTGATGTTATTTTTGCAGACTGCATTATTGAGCTTCAGTATTAATTAATATGAGTATACATAGTAGTTGCACATAATATGGAATGTTTATTCAGCAAAAAATGGAGCTTATATACCTATTTGTATAATGCATCTGCAAATACTGTGAACTTTATAAAAAGGATTATTATCAAACTTCATGCAATCTATCTGTACCCTTCAACATATTTTATCTACCTCGCATGGTCTGTTAACTGTTGTACCTAACATAGATAAAAACCACACGAATAGCCATGTACCTACGCGACACAATTAATACAACTTTAATACATCACTTTTTCGTATATAATTATATATTATACAACCAGTACATTCATTCCTAAATTAAAGTTTCAAAACCAAACACTTCTCTTTCGGCCGCCCCGTCATTATTTATCACCGGATTCCACAAACTGCTCCAGGTAATGAAAAATAACCACTGTATTTCTATTTTATACGTTGTACATCCTGTATAGGAATATATTTAATCACAATAAATAATTATAACTATATTAATTGACATTTTAGTAGCAAAACCTAATTAGGTACTTAAAGAATGATAAATTCATGTGTAATTAATTCTTTAACTCTTATATTATTATTTCTGTTATTACCGTAAAGAGTTTATTGTTCAAGATTGCTTACGGTTATTAATTTCTAGCTAGCCATCATAAGTACTATTTACCTAGTGCTAAAAACGGATGAGAAATATAGCAATATACAAATAAAAAAAAGAAAATAGGGGGAATTTAAATATAATATGTAAACATAGACGCATCCAAATACTTTTTCGGGTAGGGGGTAAACTGCCCATTTGAGGTACAAATGTGTTTATTATAGTGGGTAGCGCTAAAAAATTGGGTTACCTTGGGACAAAATCAACAAAGAATTGTTAAACTTTGCGTGTAGCGCCGCGAATTGTTTTTGTCCCTTCAAGGTAGAATAACTTATTTTTTGCGGATTTCGGGGATTGAGGAACATATTGCCCCTTTCTCGCGGGCTACGCTAGTGTATGTATATGTATTTAAATATACAGTGACGTAAATAACATTTATGTGAACTATTCGTCTCGTAGGAGCCCACAAAAAATGAACACATTTAACAAAGGAGGTTATTTTGTCAAAAAAGTACAAAAAACGGGGAGGGGGGGGGGAGAATTTGCGCTGAGGGCGAATTTTTAACATTTACAATTGATATTGGCCAAAAGGCGAATTTCGTATGGGCGCTCCGCATTGCATAGCAATTTCAAATTGTAGTATACACACTACTCACGATGTAGTCGCTATATAATTGTCAGTAACATACCAAAGTTTTTATGTCCGTAAAAGCAGAATGGGAGAAGAAGGTCTGCTAACTGTAGAGGAGGGTGAGGCAATTCACAACACGTGGAGTTTGGTTACTAAAGATCTGAAGGGAAATGGAGTTCAATTTTTTCTGCAGTGAGTATTTATTTAACATCCCCTTATATAATAATAAGTTTTATCTGATAACTTAAATAGTCTTTTACATGAACTATAGCTTTTTCACGGAATATCCGCAATACCAACGTCTTTTTCGAGATTTTGCTAACGTTCCGTTTGAGAAACTGGCTGAGAACCAACGACTAAAGGCTCATGCCTTTACAGTGATGACATCAATTAATGGCTTAGTAGAAAACATAAATGAACCAGAAGTTCTTAAAGCGCTCTTGTTGAAGATTGGGCAAAATCATGGCAGGCGATCGTTGAAAACCAGCGATTTTCTTGTAAGACATTATTTCAGTGTCATGATTTTTTCACCTTCATTTTTTGCTCTTTTATTATTTTACTCATTTTTTAAGAACGTGATTTTGCCCCTGTAGAATCTGAATAAGTCTTTGTTAAATTTCTTCGAGAAAGCCCTTGGTGATTCATGGACTCCAGTGGCACACCAAGCGTGGTCGAAGGTATTGTCTGTAATGGGCAATATAATTTCTGAAGGTATCGAGGAAAGTAAAGTTGGCTGGTTGCAGTGGTTTGCATCCTGGTGGTGGTAATAGATATTAATTGATTAGAAAACTGTTGATGAAAATTTTAAAAAATATATAATACAAAACAAAAATTGTTGTCCAAATCACATTTTGTACATATAAGTACAAAGTATTCATAATATGTAATTGACTTAGAGATAACATTTTTGAATGCTACTGTATATAAAAAAATATAAATTCCTATAGTAAAGATTGATTTGTTGGAAGTATTTATAAATTAGCATACTAATTGAATTTTTTGGATTATAGTTATAGTCAATACGAATAGATTCAAAAACTAATTTCCGTTAATTTCAATTATTATAACTGCAAATATTTATTGTTATTGTTAGGATGGTTTGCAAGTTAACAATTTGTCAAAAATGTTTATAAAAACTGATACAAATATCACAAATAACTATGACAAATTCTGCAATAAGTAATCTTTAAGAGAGTTTATTAGGTAGACAATGAAATTTGAATTCCATTATTTCAATAAAATATTTCGATTTCAAAAAACAATATTAAACGAAACGTGCATCAAATGAATTAATACGAGTTTTTGATGTGTTTGATTTATGATATATAAAGACAGCAAAAGATCACTGGCGTAACTATAAATTGGGGGCCCCTATGCAAGAACCGCTCTTTGGGTCAAAAATAATGTAATATATATCAAATTCTCGCGTAGTGCGAAAAATTTTGCGATAATTTTGCATTTTTGTAGCAAAATAACCTCGTTTTATTAAATATTCTCCTTTTGGGGGCCCCTGAGCCTTGGGGGCCGGTATGCGACGCATACCTTGCTTAGCTGCTATTTACGCCAGTGTAAAAGATCCGTTGTAAATACAATAAATTTTCTAATGCCAGATCAATGCATGTCAAGATTTATACAGCAGAATATAAGTACAAAAATCTTTATTCATGCATGGCAAACCAGGAAGAGTTAACTTGAATTGATTTGCATACAGTAATATAATCGCATTATAAAACAACTGAATTGTATATTATTTATTGTTTACTTCAATTAAAATATTTGCGGATGTCACTAAAAATGCAAAAAGATTTAGGTATGTATTTTTCCTTTTGCAATTGTTTGTAACACTTATTGGGAGAAAACATAATAAACTTACATCAACCTAGGGCATTTGATCTCACTAGCTATATCTATATCTAATTCTAATTCATATATAATTTTATACCTAACTGTGAGTTAATCTGCATGGGAAATATAACACTTACATGATTTATCACTATCACACAACTTTATAATTTTGTGGGTGTGGATTTTGAAATTAAATTACATTTTTAAATGAAGTATTTTATGAAAATTTAAACGACGTTGCTAATTGAAAAAGTGAAATATATTTTTGTATTTTAAGTCTTGGATTGACTACCACAGCTATATAGCAAGTTTCGTAAATGATTTGTTTCTATCGAGAATATTGAAATATTGAAACAAATATGTATTTTCATTTAGACAAGCTTTCCCATAAATAAATTTTGTTATGATTGCACAATTAGATTAGTGAAACATTACGTCATTTATGGCAACTATTAACATCTGACATCACCATCACTGACAATCAAAACAGTTGTTTAGGTGTAGTCAAAGCAAAAACTATTAAAATGCGGTTTGCTATTGAATCGCAGTTTCAGTGTAACAATTGTTATGAAGGTCAAAAAGTCCAGTAAACAGATACATAATTCTCAAAACGAGAGAATCTGGAAATCAATAATCTGAAACTTGAAAAATTGAGATTTAGAACAGAAGAATTGAGTTGTTCTAGGTTTAATTCTATTGAAAGTGGGTTTTGTTCAATATCAGAGTGCGACAAACATACTGAAATACCAAATAAAGAGCCCTGCACGGATTACGTTGGACTTATGGAACCAGAAATCCCTCCAGACTTTAATATGTAATTTCCGCATGGATACTGATGTATTTATTTTAAGTAGGGAAGGAACAACCTCTGAAGGTTGTGTCATTCGGTTTTTCGAGATCGAAGTTTACATTTTAGACACTTTTTAATATATGTAGATGTAAAACAGACATTACAACTTCTAATATTTGCAAACGGAGTATAAATCGACTGCTAATAAAATATGGGATATAGCAGATTTAACATTTATAGAATGTTCCCCACATCAATAGGAGTCGATTTGCAAATATTAGAAAATGTAATGAGTGTTTTATAGCTAAATATTTTAAAAAGTGTTTAAAATGCAATCTTTGCCCTAGAAAAACCTGATGACCCAACTTCAGGGGTTTTTCCTTCCCTACTTAAACTACACCAGTATACATGTAGAAATCTCATATCAAAGTCTGGAGGTTTTCTGGTTTCTCAAGATTCCAACGTAATCCGTGTAGGGCTCTTTGAATTCTAAATTTATCTTTTCAAGGATATTTTAATTTATTGTGTTGATTTCATATTTGCACTTTTCGTGTAATATGTATTACCTCAAAGCAATTTTGTGGTTAGCAAGACCCAATGTTTGTGTAAGGCATCTGTTGGACTCATTAAAATATTATTTATGTAATACATGTCATAATATATATTATTGTGGTTTTAATTGTGTTGTGCTATTTGAAAATTTATATATAAGGGTGCATTGCATACCTACTTCTATTTTCTGACAAAGATTGTATTCCGATAACCAACTACTTCAATAAACTTTTCAGACTTTTTTTAATGCAAAGATGTCTATACAGCTAATACAACAATTGGCCAATATATTTTTCATAGTATACTTTACAAACATTGTTGCAGGCGCACCAAGTTTAGGTAGGTACCATTTTAAAATCCCATTTTTATCACAAATTCATTGCAATGGTGGAAATCAATGATTTTTGTTTCCGTTTGATTAACTGAATTATTTAAACAATTAATATTTAATTATCAATTTTATTATTTTAATTAATCTTGCATAATTAAAACACAAATTCAAAAAATCAATAGGGTCATACAATGTGGATCCCAATACCATTACTGTTTCCGGCATTTCCTCGGGCGGTTTAATGGCAATTCAAGCCCATTTTATTCATTCCCAATTATTCAAAGCATCTGGAATCTTTGAAGCCGGTAAGAATGTAATATAGTTACAAAATTCCAACTACTTTGTATATAACATTATAATAATGAAAGTTCCTTTTTCAAACTACAAATTATTCAGTTAAATATATTACAATATCAATAAAGTTTGCTTTTGAACTATAGGACCGTTTGCATGTGCTTATGGAAATCCTTCGGACGTAACTACATGTGCATATTTCCCGGAAAATATTAATGTGCAAACTCTAATCGAAAGGACAGACGGATTAGCCGCTAGAGGTGAAATTGATCCCACAAGCAATCTAAATTCGTCTAAAATTTACATTTTCCATGGAATAAATGATGAGACTGTTAAGCAAGGTAATCAAAACGAATATTGCTTTTGGAAAAACAAAAAATCGTCACAATTACCATAGATTTGAAATAAGAATTTAGAAATGTGTACTTTTTATTTAATATAGTAAGTTCCAGAAAGTTGGAAACAATGTGTGAACACTATGGAGCAAATCTTCTTACCAAATTCGACTCTGAGTGCAATCACGGACAGGTACAGAATCAATTTTAACGTTAGAATGTTAAGCACAAATAGCGGTAATTTAAATCTTTATTTGTAAATGTTTGTTCTGTCTCGTTTAATTAAAAGATATAAAAAGTTTTAATTTTCAATTTACTAGCCAGTTGATGGAAACGGATGGGGTGGTCCATGTGCACAAATTAACTCTAATTACATTAATGAATGTGGCTACAACGGAGCGTATGAAATGTTTAACTGGATGTATGGCAAACCTGGACAAAATTTAACCCGCCCTGAAAGAGGTTACGTGGCTGACGGGCAAGTGGTACATTTCGATCAAAATGAATTTGTCAATTATACGTCAGGTCAACCGAGGTGGATGGGTGATAACGGATTCCTCTACGTTCCCAAAAGCTGCCAAAGTGGTACAGTTCAGTGCAAACTTCATGTAGCGTTCCATGGCTGCGCAACCAACGAGTAAGTAATTTTTTGCTATCATAAGCAACTTTTAAAAGGAATGAAAAATAGTTCCCTTGCAGCAATAAACCATTTCCCCCTAAATTTCTCATTTCCCATCTTAATGCCCTTTTTGTTGTATTTCCCCACATTTCTCATTTCCAACCAAAATTTACAATTTTTTAATACCCTTCCCCCAATATGCCCTTTTTTAATAAAAATTCCCATTTCCCTCAAAAATTGCTTATTTCCTTATAAAATTCCCTAATTCGAAATAAATTACCCTGAACCTTTGGAGGTCGGCGCAAATTTTATCGATTTCCTATTCAGTCTGATTGCAATGTTGCATGGGATTTCTCATAATTTTTCATCTGTGTCTGACTTTTTTATTGTTGAAGCCAATGACAAGTTACTTCGAGATATTTGCTGGTTTCAAGATCCATATTAAGAATTCACACAAAGAACTTAATGAAACATCAGTTTCGGTAGGTAGTTTAAAAAATGTTGTAATTATATTTTACAGGGAATTTTTTGGAACTGATTTCGTAACTAAAACTCAGTACGCTGAAGTTGCCGAAGTGAATTATATTATCGTTTTGTTTCCACAAACTGCAAATGTGCCTATTCTCAACCCAGCAGGATGTTGGGACTGGGTTGGATTAACGGGATTGGCAACTTATTGTAAGAAAAATAAATATTGATTATTTGTTTTACGACAATTTATAAAAAGATGTTATAGTAGTCTTTAGTTCAGGAATGAATTTTAATTGTTTTGTGCTTATATATTTTTCTTTCTTAATATAGCGACGAAATCTGGATTGGAAATCAGTGCAATGTACAATATGATTCAAAGAATTATAGGTGGATAAAAAATGTCTCAAAACCTATTTGTAAAACACTACTTTTGATGGTTCACTATAGTTTTTTTCTGAAGTATACCTTTGACCTTCAGTCATGAAATTTTAATAAAAAGTTAACCACGATAATTTTCTTATGCAAATCGATGTTTCTTGCACCTGCATATTTGAATACGTTAAAATCCATTAATTAATGTGATTTTCATACGTCGTTTTTTCCAAAGGTCAGCATTTTGATTTATATTTTTGTTAAAAACAAAGTGAAATACAACATAGATCCAAATGATGTTTTGTTTCAGATATTTTCCCGTGTGGTGCTATGACTGATCAAGTACATTATGCACTTTAAAAAGAAATGATAGGCCCTGGAATACTTGCTCAAGGTTCATATCATATTACAACCGGTCATTTCTACTTAGAAAAACATCAATTCATCATAGCGATTAACATGTCTTATTGTTGGGGATGACCATCCTTTTATGTCGCAGAAAGTGTAGGACTGGTACGCAACATCATTCAATTAGAAAGTGTTAGAGTTGGTATCAAAGCATAATATCGGCCATATCAAGTTGAAAAACTGTAAATGTGGTAGGTTTGTTTGGTATGTTGCGTTATACATAGCTATTACCGTGTTAATAGATTATATTATACGCATTGCACAGTAATATATTAACTAATCCGGCCAGCGCTCAATAGTGGTTGGAATAATGCACTCGAAACTTTTTAAAATGTACTAGTATAACTCAAAGGTTGTTAAATTGAAAATTACAGTTTACTAAATATGGTGGTGGGAAATTAATTACCAAAGCGCAGATATACAGGGTTTTGATTAAGTCGCGCCAACTTTTCAAAGTGGAATATCTCATGAACCAATAGGAATTATGAAATGTGATTAATATCAA
>JAQFYB010007463.1:0-10804 GCA_034694085.1 Pogonognathellus longicornis
GGACAGACGGACAGACGGACGGACGGACAGACAGACGTGATCAGTCTAATTAGAAAGTAGCTGTCGCTACTTAATAAGCAAAAACAGCCTTGTTTATTTGTATAGAAGTTAACAAATTCATTCATGTTAATTCTGCAATACATAAATATTTGACACATTAAAAACATTGCAAACTTCTGCTACACAAATTCCTTGCATAGATAGGTACATGCAAAGACACATTTTTCACATTGTTCTCTTCTGTATCGCTCGTTCGTGTCCATATCAGAATAAATGATAGAATTCAGTTAGAGAACTTTAAGCCGACAATGTTACAGGAGAATAAGAGGAATACGACAATACAGTTCTCCTTGTACAACGTTCCTTGACGCAGTATCTGTGTGTTCATGTTGCTCCAATATGATATCTTAAATTCTCAAGCCTACTTTCGCACACACTTATTATGTACAGACTCCTATCATTATTATTAGCGGCTTATTTATGTAGGTAAGGCTGAGGCATGCCTGTACATAGTTGTAATGGCCAAGTTAACGAGTGTCAATTGACGAAGTTGCTGGTTGCTTGACTTGAAGTACATAGCACAAGGAGTGGATGCAGCTAAAGAATTTTTCCGGTCTGTGTATGTAATAACTACTGTAACCAATGATTAACACAGCACAGCTATACATGTATAAACAACTATGTAACTGTGTATAGTCATACTACAGTTCAAAGCATAGTCAAAGAACCTATTTAAAAGTTACAAGGAACACTTTTATCTCAGCTTCTAATAAATCTGTATAGAGTTGAGAATGTGATGATGATTGCAAAGCCATTCTGTTACGTTAACTCATTGATGAGATCTCTCCTTCATCATCTTGTACATAGAACCACTCTCAAGCAACTCGAGTATCAGCTTAGTTGACTAACTTGACAGTGTTGAGTCTGTAGGTAAAATAGAATTACTCGTAGGCACCTACTTATTAACTTATTACATTTTATTAAGATGATATTATATAGGTTGTTGCATCTGTATTGTGTATTGTACATATGCTACTACCTGTAGGATTCGTGTAATACATAGTAATGATACAACATAAGATTTAAGCAAACTACTAATACTACGATGAGTACAATACAGTAAGATACGGCAAGAAGGTAGGTACTCTGGCTAGGACTGTGTTTACATAGGAGGCATAATAAGTGTTATAATAGAACTTGGTTTAAAAAGACAGCAAAAACACGCTAAATTCTTGTCTTTGGTAGTGTAAGTAGCTGTAAGATTGCATGCACGTATGGATTATCCACATTAAAGAATTATTAATGCTCTACAGGACAGGTGCAACAATAATAAGCAATTTTGTATGCAAAGTACAGCCGTAACTCGGAATCGTTATGCGTTACACGAAGCAAAGGCAAGGCTGTGTAGAAAATAATGATTTAAAGCTAGATTTGAAAGAGTATTGGAATGAATTGATGTGTTTCTTCAAGTACAGAGAGAAACACCTCCTTAATTGTCGTCGTCATGAAGTTTCAATAGAAATACTATTAGCTATGCCATGTCATGCTGTGTATGTATTAAGCATTAGTATATTAAAAGTATCTCCACAATTTACTTACATAGCGTATCCTTCGTCTCGCAATAATAAAATCTAACAACCTTATACAATGTTTTGTAGCGTAGCAGTAATATTTTGCAAGTGCATGTGTAAAACTAACGGTGCAAATTTTCACCGATAAAAAATGCGTAGCGAAAACAGGAACAGCTACGAAAAAACTCATTTTTCTGCCGGGTGCACTTACCATGTATTATGTGGCAATACCTGTGCATTTCTGTTTCTTTTCTTGAACAACTTGCTTAAGATCGAAACTCAGCTCTAGGCAGCTCAATGTAGGAAATAATAAAGTTGATCACATCCATTTTCCCTTTAATGTCAACTTGCGCAAGAGTCCTGTTGTACAGTGTATACACATGTGTGGCAAATTAGGTACTTGAGCATTTGCATACACGTAGCATCGGTCTATGAATACTAAACGTAAGAGCAAATCGCAAATGCCTTAATTATGAGCCCATTTAGAAAATGGAAATTGTTTGCTAGATCATTTTTAAAGGTTTATGCGAGCACTTAGTTGGCTGAGTTGGTTTTTGGCACACAAGTGAACTCATGTACATTGTAAGCAATTAAGTCTTCAAGACTTTTAACTCAGAAAACACAAACATATTAGCATTGCCACAAAGAAAATGAGAGTTTAAACGAGAAAAAATGCAATTCTGCGTGTTAGTTGTAGGTAGTGTGTACGAAACCAACGACAAATACCATACTAAAACTGAAGACATACGTTAAAGTGTGTAAAATGGGCCAAGAATGAGCAAAAACGAAAGAATTCTCTACCATAAACAGACAATGTGTAGTCTAAAGGTAGATAGCCATTTATGCCATATCCAAAAGGAATGCTCATAATAACCATTAACCCGTCTACGTAAAAATCTCAAGCTTAGCCAACTTGGTAGCGTGTAAAAAATGTATACGGAAGCTCCAGCATTTAGTTTTTGTTGGTTTGGTTTTGGTTGTTATTTGTTGGCTACTAAAACTACTAATATGATTTCAAAGGATATAATATGCAGTACATAGAACGAGGAATGCGGTGTATATTTATATGTGCAGATACATTTGTGTTTAAGGTAGTAGAGAATTTGTTGAAAACGAGTAATGACGGAGCTAGAGAAAAGCAGCTACCTCAGAAAGCGATTATACTTAGCGATATGACATGGCAAGTTGTGTTGAATACAGACAGAAAGAGGTTTGTTAGTTTGTTGCTTTGCTTACAAATCAAGCAGTTTTTCACATGCATATATTTTTGTGAAAAAACGACGAGTTCAGAGTTAAAAGCTCAATGCACGCCAAACCTCTAAAGATTTTTTTCCACAATTTCATGTTTCTTTCAACGTGCCACGGCTTTTTGGTTAGATTTGATGTTTTCATTCCTTGAGCTGGATTCTTTTCTAAGTGTGTAATTTCTCTACAGCGATATAAACTCGATTCAGTTCAGTGTATATTAGTGCACTCCTATAGTCATTCTAGTAGTATAATAATGTGAGTACCTACTGTGTTGTTCAAGTCAATAAAAACACTAATAGTTAATAGCCTTGAAGACGAAAACGCATTTTGGATGTGTGAAAAGATAAGAACGGGATGATACAGACGATGTGCAAATCCATAAAGACACATTGATTGTTTATGTGATGGAATTTAGTGTCTTGCATGTAGATTTACAACACGATACTAGAAGATGTTCAAGAGAGATCTTTGTGTTATGTTTACAGAAAGAAGTGTATACTTATGTCTAGAATGAATTATAAGAAAGAAGGAATGAATTGTTTTCATGTCTTGTCTATGCTGTTTGGCCATACTTAAGATTTTGTGTTTGATTTTTTCCGCAGGGATGCAAGTGACTTGAGTGTTCCTGATATAGCTGGAGGAGGAAGCAATAGCCATCCGTCTATCAGTCGCAACAGTTGGCAACGAACTAGTCTACGGAAATCACCGCAAAAGTAAGTGAAAATCTGAGGGATACTCTAAGTACTAATTTGCCTTCTGCTCATCAAAAAATAAATGGGATTTGGTTTTGGTCGCTATATGTTTTGAGTATTGTAGCAAAAGCTTGGAAACCATGTTGAACACTTGGAAGCATAGAAATTGCATTGTTTGTGGAATTGAATATCATTGCATTTGCATGATTGGGATTGGTGAGATGTTAGCACGAAGATGACTTGTAGTTTTGCTGCAATTTGTGGTTTCTTTGCTTTGCATGCTAACACGGTATGGAAAATGCATATAATTCACTTCCTATTAAACAACAGTAGAAGTTCCTTATGATATTTCCTATTTTGTTTTCCTACTGACGAGAACTTTGATTCTGCTACTTAAAAACATTATGTACCTTAGTTTTACATCTTCCTATGTATATGTAATTTTAAAGCACTTGCTGCAGATGGAGATAGACCGACAGACGTCTCAAATCTCAAACACGACTTGCCTTCTGTTTGTGTCATTGCCATCTCATCTCACTTTTCTTAATTCTGCACATAATCAAAACTTAAGTAGCATAAATAAATACTTCAGTATGTATATACACAAATATACATGTAGAGAACACAATCGTGTCACTTTTCACTCGCTGTATACTATAAAACTTAATCTAATGTTCGCACACTCTTTTATGTAACGGACTTACTACTAATTAATTGGAAATGTTTTTCACAATCTATGTTTTCTAAAAAGTTTTCTACTTTTGGATTCGCACTATGTATCTCTCTGTTAGTGTTGTTGTCGCAAATAACGCATTGTTAGTCGTAGTTAGTAGTTAGCTGTCTGTTTTTAAGTAGACGTTCTTGTAGTGTAGTGTAGAGCAAGTGTAGCTAATAAACCACTTCTTTGTGCACCTTAATAAAAATTGCTTTTTATTGGCAAACTAAATAACTACCTTTATTACTAAGAACTAAAAGTACATTGCACAAAGTAGCCTTTAGTTGGTATAGTTATGTTTACAATGGTAGTTGATTAAAATTAAGTGCACAGGCTTAGCAGTAAATATTTCTGAGTACAATGAAATGATGACGAATGTCGTACCAAAGTCAAGTCACTAAAAATAATACTTCACGCTTTGTTTTGTTATTGTTATTTTTCATGGGATAATAAACAGTAACGGAGAGAGTATGGGACATCGTCGCTGGGGATCGTTCCGTAACACGTAAGTCAACTCTACACATACAAGTAACATACCACTACCATAATTATTTCAACTGTCAACTCGAATGTGCAGTTTAGAGTTCATGAGTAAATAGTTTGATATATATTAATAGCACACACATACAGTAGTTATACATAGGATTTGCCACTTGGCTGTATGTAAATTACATAGTTCCTTAGTCAGAAACGTGCATTTAGCAATCCTTTAACTGTACATTAAACTCTTGTGTGTGTAAGTAAACTAGAATTATTGTATAACTCAATCTAATCATCAACTTGTAGCCGATGCTCACAAACGCAAATATTTATTGTCAGTCAGTGCCATAAAATTCTATTAGAGTTAATTTCCTCTTTTGACAAGGCGATTCAACAGTTCAACTGCTCGTATGTCTCTCGTGCATGAGTTGTGGTTTGATTTTTCATGTCGTGGTGTGCATGTAATGTAACTTTTAGTATGTCTTAGCTTTGTGGCAGCAATTATACCGTAATATAATGAGAATGTATCAATAATATTATTTCAGTTTGCAATTTGCATGCTACGAATTACTCGGAAAGTTAGTTTTTTCTTTTCTCTCTTATAA
Organism: Pogonognathellus longicornis; assembly: GCA_034694085.1. Lineage (NCBI taxonomy): Eukaryota > Metazoa > Arthropoda > Collembola > Entomobryomorpha > Tomoceridae > Pogonognathellus > Pogonognathellus longicornis. The sequence goes on from JAQFYB010007463.1 coordinate 5,312, forward strand.
CAACTAACATTAACCAAAGTAAATAAATCCTGTGTACACAAGTCAATGTTTACACACGTACAAGTTGAGCTCTCACAGTTTCTATGTAAGTTATTATACTCATAGTTAATTATGCTTGTACTTTATACTTTTACATGTATAACTCATAATAATGAACAAACACTCCTTTTTCCTCTGATCATTAAGTTCTAATTAGCCTTTGAGAACGTAATGAACTCTGACAGATTAATGCTGACGCTGACATAATTAGTCTGCTCGACTTTTATCAGAATGAATGATAAGATTCCCATCTTGTTTATTAGAGAGGACGTTATTGTAGTTAGTAGGAAGCGGTTCGCAGTTAAAACCAATTAAGACCTGCCTGCGGTAGAGCAATGAATATCCATATTACTTTATCAGTTTAATGAAACTGCGTCTTTCTAAAGATATGCGATCTCATCTAAATCTATTTTCAAGAAGTAAACGCAGTTTTGAAAGAGGAAGATGATTTTCAAGTAAAATAGGAAAGTAGGTAGACATCTTTTTGCTAACCTTTTGTTTTGATTATACCGTAGTGCACTAATAATATGCAATTCATTTCGATGTACAAATAAATAATTAGGTTGGGAGAAGTAGGTAAACAAATTACGCAGATAAACATACAACATGATACAAATCTGTTCCCTATGTGCATTATAAATTTCACTTAGACAAACAGATTAGGAAATAGGAGAGTTTTCATGGAATGGAAACCTTAATACAATGTACACATTTCGTGGTATTTGAACTCAAAAAGGTATTTCGACATCACTACTTTGTTCAGTTCATATTCCCAATCGATGGAAGTCGGGAGAGATTTCATGTCGCCTTACCTTTAAGTGTTTGTGTTTGTGTGTATAGTTTGTTTGTGATCATGCCCAAAATTTCATTGAAATTACCAAGCACTAGCAAGAAAAGAAATATCAAAAAGTAAAACACACACGAATTATTTTTGCTTTGATAAAAGTTAGATATAGTCACATATTTTAGTTAAATCTAGATTAAGTAGACAGTTCAATGTAGTTTACCGAGAATTTCCTTTAGAAAGTTTCCTGTGAATTTTTTCCCTTTAATTTTTGCCCACAGTAGATATTCGTTTTTCCAACATTATGGTTTTGTATATAGTACAACAATCTCATGTGCTCTATAGAATAGTATAATATGCAAATCAGCCTTTTAACATCTTAACATTTTTGCCTCAGGGGGATTATTGTTAAAGAAATTGATAGTGGAGTATTAACCTCTTTAAGACATCAGTGTGAAGTTTAATATGTGTAATGATTTCAAATTATAGGCCAGGAACTAAAAGAACAGCGGTAACATCATCAAACGCCCTTGCCAATCAACTCTATCGCAGTTCAAGTTTCCATTCCTCAGGTCGAAGCTCAGCGGGAGATGGGGAGGAAATGTACTCAGATGGTTCTCTAGAAGATGAAGTAATTGATCTCACACAAAAGGTGAGAATTCTATTTTTAACTTTACAATATCCAAATCTTTGAATTTGAACATACCTACCTAGGTTATAATTTTTACAACCTATTTTAGTGCTTCGAACATAATTGACGGAAAAATTGTAATTATTCCTAACGCTATAAATTGCAGGTACATCATTTAGAAGAAAAATTCACAGTGTTAGCTGAAAATCAAAACGATGTGGACGACCGCTACACGCGATCCAAGCAAGAGAATGCCGAGTTGTCGACCAAACTGTTCATGTTGGAAGAACAACTCAGGGATGTGGAAATGCGTGCGGATGAAAAATTGAGAGATGAACAGCGTCGCCATAAAGAGTCATACACTCGTCTAGAGAGAGAAAAGCAGTTACAAATAGAAAACTACGATATCCGACTTCATAGCTTAGAGAAAGATTTAGGATCTTCCAAGACAGAGATAAATAGATTCAAAGTTCAAGTGGAACGTGACAGAGGAGAGAAGAACCATTTAAGCGACAAAGTCTCCGAGTACGAAAAAGAGTTGTCAAACTTAAGAGAACAGAATAAGTCCTTGGTAGAGCAATCTCGAAAGGACAGGGATGCTCAAGCTCTAGAGTCTGCTGGCTCTCAACAGGTAGTCTACTAATAAACATGCAGTTTGAAGAAACACTTAAATGTGGATTCCTAGTATGAATACAAATTGAAATTGAAATATTCCTTTTTAAGGCTTTGTTGGACCTGAAAAAAGAATTCGAGTCTTTACGACGCTATCAAATGGAGAATACATCTAACTCTTTGAGAAGACACGAAAGTACTGATTCTGAATGCGGAGAGATGAAATCCCGATTAAGAGAGTATGAAGAAGAAATCAAACGATTGAAAAAGCAGAACCAACGTAATAATTTGCATCAAATATTCAATTCTTACACAGATAACCGAAAGAACCAAAAAAGTGAAGTAAAAGAAACAATAGTGCATCTGCATATTAATATTTTGCTAATTTTGTTACAGAACTGCAAGAAACAAATGACGAACTAAGTGCTCAAATCCTAAACCATGGTTTAGAAGAGGGACGTCATTTGCTGACTTTGAATTCATCAGTGCCAATGGGAAATAGCTTAGCAGCCGAATTCGAAGCCATGTCTCATGACCAGGTACGTGTCAAAAGCATGCATTCACATTTTGCATGTTTGCATTTTGATTCGCATTTTGAAAATCTCTCAACTAATCAGTTATGTGCATAAAATGTAGTTTATTAAATAGAACTACTAAACTACTTATGTAATGATAACTTTACTAATGATCATGTATACTGTAATGTAATGTACTGCCACTAACAAATTGAAAATATCTAGTTGCATGCATCTCGTAAATAGATCCCTTTAATAGTGTATTATTAATCAGCTTGCCCTTTATCAATGACAACGGAAGCAAAGCAAATGAAATCCTCAGCCAAACAAACTTGACCAGCATGATTTCAAATGTGGGTTATTGTTTATTTTCCAAATTATAGACCGTACCAGGATTCCACGATCACAGTCATTCAGACATGGATTTTATAAAGGTTATTATGATTTTTGAACAAACCATCTGCATGCTTTTTATTTTTTGTTTCATATCTTGTCGTGCTTTGCAAAATAAGCAATCTAATTCCTTTTGCGACAATTATTTGCGTCAACTCCAATGAAAAATCAACTTCCATTTCCACTTGCATCTATTATTGCTCAAAGCTCAAGTACAACTAACTATTTACTAATGTGTTTTCCTTTTCTTACTTGACTACCACCACTCTGCCTTCACGTTTGCTGCTCTAAACTTTAATGAATGTAAATTGCATCTGAGACTTGAAAGGCACAATGAAAAATGAAATGCATTGAATCAGTTTCTTATATTTCATTATTAGCTAAAGCACTAATGTACTAATAATAGCATTACTTTATAAAGGGGAGTTTATATACCTAGTACCTAACCCTAATAAAACGCATTGTAAATTTGCATTTGTCGTAAATGACATTGGAAGATGTTCATTGCATTCGTGCAACAGCATGGGCCCGTGACAATAATAATAAGACTTCCTGATTGATAAAAACGCGTGTAATAATAAGCGTAGCATATGCCTATAGAGCCTAGAGGAATTTCTGCATCGTAGATTAGTTTGGAATTAACATTTTCTTCTTTAGTCTGTACACAATGGCTAATTAATTAACTCGTTCAATGGAATCCAAAAATAATTTCATGGCTCATGGCAGAATAAATGCAATGTTAATTTATTATTCTTTTATGATGTTGTATCGCAGATGCAGACAGCTCTGAAGGAGCAGAAGGACGTGAACGATCAACTCCGAAATTATATTGATGGTATTCTGTTGACTATAGTAGAAAATTATCCGCAACTCCTGGAAGTCAAGAACAAGAGCAGTGACAGCAGCAGTGGATCTAGCAGCGGATGCATGAGCATGACTGAAAATTAATTTTACATAAATAAACATACTGTAGTAGTGTTTTAGGCTTAGGTGTTAGCATTTAATCAAGGGAAGCAAGGTATACATACGGGAAAATGTTTGCCTTTTGTTGGTAGATATCATAAGTGTAACGGTACTGTATTCCGTGTAGCAATTACTATGTTAAAATACCTGTAGATGTATTTGTTTAACGCTAAAAATCATACAAAGGATTAACAGCTATAACCAATGTTGCATAATCACTGTTCACACACAATCTTTTAAGTAGTACGTTTGTACTCGTCGTTTGTACAGATAAACTGTTTCTTAATACACCAACACCAGTCCAGAAGATTAAACACGAAATAAATGTTAATAATAAATGTAAACGATCAAAATCAGTTCAGAAGTACAACATTTGTAAAAACTAAGTCTACAAAACTAAATGTAAATACTTATCATGAAACAAAGAATGTCATTTTAAAATAACTTGCTAATAGTAATTAATAATAACGTTAAATGTATTTGTACTTCAAAACGAAATACCTAATAATTATACACTACTACTGCATTTTTTCATGTAGTATGTTGTATAAGTGAGTGTAAAACCCATGTTGCTATTAAAATGTATTGTGAGTACTAACAAGAGATACAGATTGCCTTAAAAACATCAATTACACTTAATATTTCAATACTACTTTAAATAGTCGCTTATGAATTGAGATACCAAAAGAGTTTATTGCACTACAATACTATTGAGAGGATTATTGGTATATTATGATTGATTATTGATTTATTTGCAAGATTATCCCATACAAACCGAAATAAAATGAAATTCATGTCCAATTATTTATCCGAAAAAACTCAACACATTACTTATAAATAGACACTTAGTAATAATGTAGTAAAAGCAAAGTGTGCAGTGTTTACAGAACACTACGATGTACACTTTCGTGATAAACACGTGAGAATAAAAAAAGTACAACCCTATTAAGCTTCACTTTCCAATGATTTGTTTTACGAGTGTAATAAATAACGCTAAAATGAGGCTACCAATTATTGTTACTGCTGTAACAGTAATCATCATGCCGAAAATAGTCTGCAAGTTGATTAAACCCTTTTAGATTTGATTTAAGTACAAAACCAAAAAGTACTTAGAAATTAAGCTGTAAAAGTCCGTCCGCTATACACACACTGTATCTTCAATTGTTATTATGTGCCTTCGTTTGACAAACTTAATATAGGCACCTATTTAGAATTGATAACTTTTAATATTAATATACCTATGTAGCCTTTGAAAAGAGATTTGTTGCAACGGATGACTATTGTTTATGCTGAATAGCTTAAACTAACCACACAGTTACATTAAACAAAGTGAATGGAAATTGGCACATGTTCTTTAATACCAATAATATGTCGAAAGAAACCGGACCTCTCTGTACACTTAGCATAGTTGCATTTCTAAAGACTGCTTACAATAAGTTTTGCATGTAGTTCATATAACAGTTTATTGACAAAAGGGAAGTAAATACTAATTAAAATCTAAAGTTCGCAAACGCAGCTATACAAGGCAATAGTAAATGTATAGGTACTCAAATGTT
>JAQFYB010007464.1:0-10804 GCA_034694085.1 Pogonognathellus longicornis
ATTTCATGGTCCTAGCGGTGTGCGCTCTACCATTTTTTTAGGGGCCAAGAAACAGGACAAATCCAATACCCCTCTTTGGGTGGGGCCCGGGCCCCACCTTTAAATACGCCCTTGGTCACAGTGATATTTTTCACATATGGGCAAAATCATTAGTAAGGAAAGGATATTTATTTATTTATATTGTTGAAATATTTACAAATATATTTACGAAAAACCTACGAAATATTTACAAAAATATTTATAAATTCAGGGTCGAAAATCGACTTTTAGGCCAAAAAATATACAGAAACTCAGTTCATTACTAAAAACATTAAAAAAATTATTCAGAATCACTCAGTTGAGCAAAGGGGTAGCCAGGATTTCGTTTCGGAGGGATGGCAAACTCAAAACATGAGGAAAAATTTAAGCCAAAATGTGGGCAAAAGTAAATATGAAATACACAAAATTTGCGCTTAATGCGATTTTTTTTCTCGAGTTTTGGTACTTTTTTGGTAAAATAACTTATTTTTCCGGATTTTGAGGGGGGATTGCCCCCTTGCACCCCAGCTACGCCAGTGCAGTTCAGTCTATTTAATCAATAGAATACAAAAGTATTAATAAATCCTGCAAAAGACGGCTGGTATATATATATATTGAAAAATTTAATGGGAGGAGTCAGTAGGTACTAGGTAGAATTAATTCCACTACGGTGGAAATTACCAAATTTTGAGCTCTTTGTTAATGGAAATGTTTATTTTTAGAATCAAAAGTCTTTGAGTTCCATTAGGTGCAATAACTAGCTTTTCCACAGCAAACGGGCAATATTTCATTTTTGAAGAATTAAAAACATCGCCTCTTGACTACAGTTATTTTTTCTTAGTTATACTTCTTACCCTTCAAAATGAAAGATACCCCTCTCAACTCCAGAGCACTCTTACCCCCTCCCCAAAATCCCAAAAAAGGTTATTTTACGATAAGAATGCACAAAATCGCCAATTTTTTTTACAAAGCAATGGATTTTATAATAATTAATAACTATTTAAATTGTTCAAATTAGTCTCATTCTCTAACTATTATGTCATAATTGTTTCAGTTTACAAGCAAAAAACGAAAATAATTGATTGTTTTTCAAAATGTGTCAAAATATTTATAAAAAATATTGAGATAGCGAAATATTTTTAAAAATATTTATATTTACGAATTTTCGCGCTACTCGCGATTTTGATGCAATGTGATTTTTACCCTTTGCAAAAAAGTTCGCGCTTTGTGTTAATTTGATGCATTCATACTAAATTTGGCCCATAACTTGCTCAATTTCAATTATACCACATGTCCCATTTGAAATATCAATAGCATGCCCGTATTCAGGGGGTGGGCAATAGGGCAACTGCCACCAACGCAATCCAAAAAAAGAGGTTATTTTGCTCTGAAATGGCAAAAAATTCCAAAAATTTTCGCACTACGCGCGAATTGCATACATTTTAGGTTGATTTTGGTCTAAATTTGTTCAAATTTTTGGCGCTACGCGTCAATATTGATACATGCGTAGATGCGTACCAAATGATTGGAGTTTGCCACCCCCGAAATCGACTTCTGGATACGGCCGTGATCAATAGAGCTTATACATATATGGGATGGGCTACACTTGTCCCTTATTAGCAAGGCACGGATATTTATTTAAAAAAATGTTCCATATACATTAAGCTACAAAGGCAAGCGTTTATATCTTTACGTTTCATACCAAGAGGACTCTAAAAACGAAGTTTGAAGAAAAATATTTGTCAATATTTCAAGAATTCGTAAATATAAATATTTTTTAAAATATTTCGGCATTTCAATATTTTTTATAAATATTTTGGCCGATTTCGAAAAATAATCAATTATTTTCGTCGTTTGCTTGTAAATTGAAGCAATTATAGTATAAGTTTAGAGAAGGAGGTTATCTTGAATTGTTTATATTCAAAAATCATGGTTTAAAAAGTGTAATGGGTTGCGAGATATACAAAATAATATTATATTTACGCATCTTATTAACCATGTGGGGTTGAACTATACCCAGGATTGGGTTTCGAAAGCAAAATGTTGCGGTTTTCTGCATTTTTGTAGTTAAAAACCTCTTTTGGGATTTCAGGGTGGGTGGGTGCAACTGGTGCAAGTACCGATTGGCAGACATATATAAGGGTTTTACGGATCCAAACCCCCTGTTAATTGCTATTTACACAAGACAACAATGTTTTAAATCAGAAAAGGAGGTTTGCTTACCATAAAAGTGTAAAACATATAAACAAAATTCGTGCTACGTGCAAAACATCTTGACTATAGTTATTTTTTCATTTGTCAAGAGGCGATATTTTTAATTATTAAAACAGGAAATATTGCGAGTTTGATATAGAATTGCTAGTATTTGCATTTAATGGAACTCAAACGATTTTCAATTCTGAAAAAAAACATTCTATTATTTTATTTGACGGTTTATTTGGCGATTTCCACTACAGTGGAAAATCTCACAGGATTGGTTAATACGAAAACTGTATTGTATTGATGAAATAGGCCTAACTGAATGTTTCTGAATAAAATATTGCATGTTTTTAAAAATAAATTGAGTTTATGTATAATTTTAGGCCAAAAAGTCGATTTTCGAGCCCGAATTTTTAAATATATTTGTAAATATTTCGTAGGTTTTTAGTAAATATATATGTAAATATTTTAAATAATAAATAAATAAATATCCGTGCTTTGCTTATTAGTTAGCCCTATTTCAGAAAAGTTACAGATATTTGCCAATAAACCAATATATACATCTTTAGACTTTTAGAGCCTCGTTTTGTGCATTTAATGAGCATTGACACATATGTGATTAGTGATTACACAACATTGTGTGTGCTCTACAAAATATGTGGGTAGTGGGTATATATATTGGTTTACTGGAAAATATCTGCAACTTGTCTGAAACAGGGATAACTAAGGGACAAATTTAGCACATGCCCTAATGACATTACAAATGGGACACGCGGTACTTTACTCACGCCCATGTGTGTAACCATGCAGGAAGGGTGAACTTATAATGGTTATAAAATTGAATAAATCTTTGCCCTACGCGCAAATTGATGTATTTTACTTTGGTTTTGACATAAATTGACTCTAATTTTTCTCGCTACGAGTGATTATAGAATCATTTGTACTTAATGCTGAGATTTTCCCCATCCCCCAGACATAGATTTCTGTATAAAAACCCTTGTACATCAGTTTGATATTTGCCCTCCCATAAATTTATTTCCGATCTTGAATCCAGGCTAGACGAATGGGGAGCTTAATAAGGAGTGCAATGTTATCAGTATCAGTAATTTGTGAAACACCATATTATTATATTTGAGCATCAATGGTGTTTTCCATATTTAGTCCGCAAGGGTTCTTGAGATCCACAGCAGCTCACGGCCGGGAAAGGCTTGTTACGGTCCTGAAGTCTTCAGCCTATTGAGGAGTCACTATTTTGTATTCATTCTGTACAATGGAATCATTTTCATTATATAGATTTCTGTTGAACTCATAAAATATGTAATGTTGAAACTGACAAATTAACTCGCAGCAGCAGCTCTGCATTTCCATGTGTGGAACACACATACAAAATATATTCTCATGGTATAAACGTAAATGACGAAAAATCTTAAACATAAACTGATAACATCTAAATGATTTCTAAAAAATGTATACCTATTACCTATGTAGTTTATGATAGCAGTTTACTATGTATATTGCATGCACCTAAATTACCCACAAACATTAAACTTATAAATACTTGCTTTGCATACATATTTACTTTTAATGGCCAGATAAAATTCTGAATATTATTAGTTTTTTCCGATTGTCATTTGCAATACTTAGCACTTGCATATTTTTAACAATAAGCTGCGTGTATGTACAATTTGGTGTAATATTATAGTTATACTAGGCCTTCGACGACCCGTGACTACTTCACGGGGGTTACTTCCCCAAATAGGACATAACTAATGGAGTCATATGGACCCTATGGAATCATATGGACCCTGTGGAGTCATATGGACCCTTTCATTTAGCCCCACCGCCCCTCCATGGGCGTCATATCACAATGGATACCCTGCCCATATCTACACTCAAACCGAGAGAGAAGCTGCCTGTTTACGGAGAGCGAATTTATCTTGATTGGTTCCCAGTTTAAGATCTCGAAACTTAACGGAGTAATACATGACACGCTCGACCGAGAGCCTAGTTAATACATTAAATGTCCATTCTTCATCTGGTAAGTGGTATGCTAACTGGTAAGTAGCTAAGGCTAAACGTAAACATGCATTTTCTATACACTTGGTGCCCTGAGGGGCTGACAAACCCGTAACCTCGCACTTTTTCCAACACCGCTGCGATAGCGGTATGAAATTTAAAGACATGTTATCTGCAGCATGTAGTTAGTAGTTACTAGTACATGTCTGTATTCAGGGGATGGGCAAACGGGCAATTGCCTCCCCTGAAATCCCAAAAAAGAGGTTATTGACTTATTTTGCACTCAAAGAACAAAATAATCTCTTTTTTTGCATTTTGCCCTCCCCGAAATCGATTTCTAGATACGGCCTTGAGTTAGTATGATATTACAATAATAACTATTTTAAAACAGATCCAATTAATTGCTAGAGGTATATAGAATAGCAATTATAATAGTTTTTAAAATAGTAATTATAATAATTTTTAAAATAGTAATTATAATAGTCTTTAAAATAGTAATTATAATAGTTTTTAAAATAGTAATTATAATAGTTTTTAAAATAGTAATTATAATAGTTTTTAAAATAGTAATTATAATAGTTTATAAAATAGTAATTATAATAGTTTTTAAAATAGTAATTATAATAGTTTTTAAAATAGTAATTATAATAATTTTTAAAATAGTAATTACAATAGTTTTTAAAATAGTAATTATAGTACTTTTTAAAATAGTAATTATAATAATTTTTAAAGTATCAATTGTTGCTTGACCTAATTGTTGACTTCATTCTTGACATGATTATTGAATCCTTTGCACTTCCAGAGAGTCAATTTACCTTCTCTCTGTATATTTAATTATTATTGAGTAACTACAATTGCCCTGTCCAAATTGTTGTCATAATTATAAACACCTTTGTTTAGTCAACGTGGCGGGCCTCCGAAATCTTCCAAACTTCCCGGGACCGGGGAAATGCCTTCCCGCTTTCCGGGAAGGAAATTTTCTCGATTTACCGTGACCGCCTGTCCCGGATTGAAAAATCTTCCCGATTTCCCGGCAATCCAGAATCCAGCGTTATAAAATATTTGTGCTAATAATGTTTTGATGATTACAAGTAACAAATATACTTTTAATTAACGTAGTTTTCACAAACCCGGGAAAATTTTTGCTTCCTTCCAGGCAAAAATGTCCTTTCCTTCCCGGGACCTGCGGTCCCAGAGTCCAACACTTTTCGAGGGCCCGCAACGTGGAATTTTCAACATTAAAAATTGAAGCAAAACATTGGGTCCAATTGCCCCCCCACCCTGTATACGCCATTGATTGTCCAAATTGTTGTCATAATTATTGACACCTGACACCCCCCCCCCCAGACGGAGTTGGAATTTATGTTTTTGGTGCCCCACGGGGCACCAAATTTGCCTCTAAATGCTGGGTTTTCACCCCTGAGCCCGAAAACCGAAAAAAGGGCCAAAAAAGGGGGTTTAGCGGGGATTTCATCAAACAAATTTTTTTGATGCCCTACGTGCACCTTGATTTTTTTGTGTGTATAGAATAGTGTTTCTTATTCACTTCAAAAGATGAAAAAAATAAAAAGATATGTCCTATCCGTAATAATTGTCATTAAGGAGGCTGACAATAATGATCCATCGCCATCCTATGATTTTAAAATTATGAAAATGAAAAACGAACGTTAAATTTGCTATTCTAATTCATTTTGATCAATATGAATGAACGAATATGAATGTTAAAATATTATATAATCAATATATATAGTAAAGGAATTGGTTACGGAGGAAAGGAAACAGATTCATGCGTACAACTGACAAAGTTTAATTTTATACATATTTTTATGGAGGAATTGAAAGTTTACAATAGTTATATAATATAATTAAATGGTAGAGGAGTTTCTGTATGGTTATAAGGGCGGATATTTATTGATTTCAGACTTTGTTGTTTCTTTCTCTACACATCTGAGTTCTCGTATCTCCATCTTTCATGGCATTTGAAGCATTTTAAGAGCCAAATATTTTTAAATATAATAAATATTTGAGTATTTTGGTAAATATTGTCAATATTTTGACGTTTTTGGCAAATATTGCAAATATTTAGGGGGTTTCAGCCCATTTTGTAAATATTTTGACTCAATACCCTAAACCGGGGAAGGGAAAATTTGTAATTGTCACCCCACAATCTGAAAAAGAAGGTTACTTTTACGTAAAAGTGTAAAAAATTGAAGAATTTTACGCGTGAATTTTGTGCTTTTATGTTTACATCAACTCAAATCGGCTCTATTTTGAGTTATGGGAAGTATTTGACACATTCTACATCAGTTTAAAAAGTATGATTTTGAAGCCCGTTAAAATTATGTTTTTTTTACATGTTGTGACACATACTTTGGAATAAATTAAATATTTATTTAAATATTTTGGCATTTTTTAAGTAAATATTAAATAAATATTTTAAAGGTTTTTGATAAATATTGATCCGCCCTATTGTTATATATCATTACATTACAATAAAGTATTAGAGTAATATGATTTATATGTATTTTATGACTTGTGGGGAAGAGCAGCGTTCATTGGAAATACTGTTTTTGTTATGTTATACAGATAAAGACTGTTCATACAAATGGCCATAAATAACTGACACTTGAATAAAACCGAACTATTGAACTATTGATCAAATTAAATTACTAAATTAACACACCATGCAAATAGTTTGATGACTTTTAATTGACAATATAATGTACCTACCCACTTTATCGTGCTGTGCAATTAACTTCCCAATCACCCTATTAAGCAGCAGTGTCGCCGAAATCGCAAATGTAATCTGCTATAAAGAACCTTATTTTCTGTGACCTTATCTGTGACCTAGGTCAAGAAGGATGAAACCTATTGACCCCAATTTTGACAGACTTGTTTTTTCAAGTCCTTAGATGACATATGTAAAGTTTGAACCAATTTGGTCCATCAGTTATTGAGTTATCTTGCATACAATTATATTGCATACAACAAAATTTCTGTACATCTGTGACGGACGGACGGACAGACAGATCATTCACATAAAGTGATGTCGTACCTCCACCACTTAAGTCTGACACATTTGTTGAAACCCTTAGATGACATTATGTAAAGTTTGAACCTATTTGGTCCATCCGTTCTTGAGTTATCTTGCATACAAGATTTCTGTACATCTGTGACGGACGGACAGACAGACAGACAAATCATTCACATAAAGTGATGTACCTCCACCACTTAATAATGGGATGAACAAAATGTTTGACTTTATGTAGGTACATAAGCACATCTTATATATATATTTTATGCAATGCAAGTGTAGGTACGCATTCATTCTGATACGAGTCATACGAGTATGCCTATAATATTGTATACAATAATAGATAATAGTAAGTTTAGTAAGGCTTCGCAATGTAAAATGTAATGCAGGAGTATAGTTAGCTGTTTTGTTTCAAGTTTTCATACATAGCCTTGCATATTATATCTCTGTATATTTTATACTGTGAACGAACGTAGCAGTATAATGTAGTAATTGCATGCAAAATAAAACCTGCTTACAACAACAGCAACAACTTACTTGCTAACAGCTAACTTAACTTCAGTCAGTTAATCGGTTGACTCCAGCTCAGATAGACCACTAACTTTTAGTGAACACAGCGAGTCTAGTATCATTGTGATTAAAGTTTTCGTGCAAAGTACGCTACGTAGAAAAAGTTCATCTCATTGGAATAATATAATTGTCCTGTTACATACAAACATACCAATTTCCATTAGTACAATTTTTACATTTGTTATAGCCAGAGTTGGGAATATTGGTGGTTGTGCAAATTGGAAGAGCACCTGTCACGTTCAACGTTGACGTAATAGCATTTTCTTTTGCGTGCACATTCGTTGTCTGTCTATCCAGTAAACAGACTTTTCGTTCATTGTTTTGTTTTGGTTAGGAAATAAAACATTCAAATACATACATTACATACAACAGACTGTTTGGAATATATCAGAATCGTTTAGTATAGTGTTCCAGTTTGTGCAAGCTTCATTCACATCTTTGTTCACTGGCTGTTACACTTTTCAAAAGTTTATTCTTGCTTATTTTTGATTTTACTCTCACTCATCTCAAGTTTAAAAATCTGACTTCCGTCACCCGTTTTCTTCCTTTTTTGTCTGGGAAAGAGAACTACTAAAAGCAACCTCTAAAATGTTACCAGGTGTGATAAGATAACTTACATTTTTTATTACTTTTAATTTCTTCTTTGAATGGATCTGAGATTATAGAGTTTGTAAATTATAATCTGTAGCTGTAACTGGTAACCAAACGATAGTTTAGTCTCTATCTTTTAATTCCATACAATCACCGTCACCGTAGTACCTTTATACTTATGTAATTGCATAGAAAAACCGCGTATATTATACAACGACTATATTCTTTGACGTTATTGCATTCACTAATAAAAACAATACTCCGAAAACAAAATTTCATCGTTTTTTTGGTTTCATATTGGTTTCGGTAAATCCATACCTGATAACCTAATCGGGCTCCAAGGGGGGGGGGGGTCCTTCCTAGGATTTTGACGACTTGTTAGAGAGGGTCCAACCTGCCGCGCATCACCGCGATGCGATGATGCGTGACGCGTGGAAAACCAATGTTGCTAGCATTTGGCGCACCAATTATAGATACAATACATAATGTAATTTTTAGAAAATGTCTAAGTAATTTTACTACACGGTCAAAATATAAAAAAATAAATTCGAAATTTTATTACTCAAAAAAAAGTTTCAAATTTTGAAATTGCATTTTTTCATAGAAAACGGATATTTAGGACAAAACCAGTCACACCAAACAAAAGAGTATGGTAAATAACGTCTGACAGCGTCCATATCAATTGTTGACCGAGTGACCTTGATAAGGTTATAAGGTCAAGATTTTAAAAAAATTCAAAAATAAATACAAAAATCGTGACAAATTGCATATATTTTAAAATGCTTTTGATTATGAAAGAACAATCAGCAAGTTTTATCTCAAAATTTTTTTGTCATTTATTCTCATGCTGTCGAATACTGTAGTATTAGCTAGTATAACAGGCAGACAGACAGACAAACAGACAAATTTTTCAAAGACAATGTATCAATTCTGATACATAAATATACATAATATGTGTTCGTTGTTATTTTCTAAACTGCGTCATGTCAAATGTGAAGAAACTACTAACAATAAGAATCATAATTGCATACGTTATAATCCATAAGTAAGCAAAGTGATGTGATAAAATTCCACGTAGTGATGTGTTCATTGTTCATATACGGCAACTGCGGCTTAACAAAAGAAAGAACGAATTTTGGTGGTGAAGATGCTAATAATTAAAGCATTCAAGTACATGTCGTTATTCCGCACTCTTTAACTGCCCCATGTAGTGTTTCATGGGTGTGTCGAATGTGTAGGTCGTAATTTGTAGTATTGTTTCTTTGTACGAAAATAAAATTACATATTATATTACATTTAGTAAATTAAAAATTTGTCGCATGTTTTTAAAAGTCGAGATTCTTCTTACAAAAAACGGCAAGGTCATCTCATTCATAATTGTGGAATTTTAAATGCTGGAACATATTATGCAAATACAGCCACTTGACAAAAGTAGGTAGGGGTAGATGCTGCATTTGGAGTGAAGATGTATTTGGAGATTTACATTTCATGCTTACAGTATTGACGTAAGACGCAAGTAAAAGTAGTCAGTATTACAAACAAACTCAAAAGCTTGAGCATGATATGTAGTAAAGACTGAGATGTGAACTTCTGATTTTTTGCTTGCACATGCTACATGCATCATTCATTATAAAACCTATATATACATACCTATTACCTATAATACCTACAATACCTAGGTACTAGATACCTATATTCAATTTTCAATATTGTGAACATTGGATAAACGAGAAATGTTTAATCTCCATTTCAATGAGAATGTTGAGTCATGAATACTTGGGATTTCCCATGTATTTAACATTCGAATTTCACTAGAAATAATAATTTATTTAATAGCATGAATATGCACATCTGTGCACTGTCTATTTTATAATTCCGCATATTTTATTATATCTCCTCTCTCTTCCATATACGGTCAAAATCAATATTCTCATACCAAACGGAACCGCAGTTTGCTCAATGACTTTCTGTTTTTACTCAATGACTGAACAATAAATGTAATCAAAATTAATTTTTTTCTGACATGTACAAGAACCCTGTACTACCCGTTTATATACCCAAAATGATCAAGATAAAAATATCTAATCGATAAAAAAAATTGACTAAGAAACGTTAAGTTTTGAAGAAGTTTTCATATAAACTTCAAAAACTCCAAAATAAGCAATTATATTATAATGACATGTGGTCAAGCCTTGTCCACCAAGATAATGTCACTATAATCTGTAGGACATCAAATAAGTATAAGATTACGTATTAAGGCTTGACCACAAATATTTTGAAGAAGTTTTTTAAAAACCTTAATCAAGACTGAGCACCCTTTTTGAGCACCCCCTCAGTCTCATAAGAGAAGTAGCCCGCCACCCGCAACTAAGTAAC
>JAQFYB010007465.1:0-10801 GCA_034694085.1 Pogonognathellus longicornis
TGAAAATATTTCCACGAATGAACGACATTTTCTGAGTGGCGTAACAATCTTCCAGCATGAGTAAACAGCAAACTCCATACTGAACATAAACCAAAACTTACAATTGATAGAGTCATAACTGCTAGTACTGAAAGTCCGTCGCTGTGTCTTATAACAACGAACGTGGCTACAATGGTAGTGATAAAGCATAGAAGAAGAACTGGATAAATTAGCAAATCTGCTAAATATATTTCAATATTTCTCAAAGAAAAATGCAAGGCGTGATAATGAATACGAATATTTTTCATGTCGGAGCGCAGAACACTTTTTGTCAAGTAGAATTTTCGATTTGGTTGTAGTTCTTCACACAACATTTTAACAATCGAATAATAGAAAGTCGCTAATATATTTAATTCCGTTATTATAAGGCTCACTCCTCCAAACATTGCCCATAAGGTCAATAAATTGAAAGGTAATTTAAACCAAAATCTGCGATACTCGTGTGGCAGAATGAAGAAAAGGAACGACGGAGATGCCTGATTACCAAAAAAGGTTATTAGGGAAAAAAGCAAAGGAATGAGATATAGTGCAATGGTTACAGTTACTGCTAATATTTCGCCTTCGCCTATGAAATTGGCATTTTGTTTTTCCAGAAAAGTCTCTATTGTAAATCCAAACAATAGAATATTTGCACAATTATTTTTACATTTTTTACTGACAATGAGTTTTTTAACTTCCAATTCCCAAATATAATCCACCCTTTAATTTAAATCGAAGATGTATTATTTTAATACATAATCAGAGGTGTATACAGGTCACTCATTGGGGGGAGAGCTTGAGCAAAAATGTATTATATACGTCAATTTATACACTTGCAGCGCGAAAAGAATTGTCAATTTTGGCCAAAACTTGCGCAAACAAAGGTCAAAATCAATAAAAATTTCAAAATCACGCGTAGCGCGTAAAAATGTATCAAATTTAGGTCAAAATCAATGAAATTTGTAACAACATTGCGCTTAGCTCCAAAATGTTTGAGATTTTTTGCATTTTTTTGGCAAAAATAACCATTTTTTATGGATTTTGTGAGAAACCTGATTTTGTCTAATGAAGAATCCAAAAATTAGGGGGAAGGGGCTTTAATCCCCTAAGCCCCCAATAAATATGCAACCGCAAATAATATTTACTAATAAAAAGAGAGGATATTTATTGATTTCCGACTTTTTCGTTTCTTCTTCTACACATCTGAGGTTTCGTATCTCTATCTTTCATGGCATTTGAAGCATTTTAAGAGCCCAAATATTTTTTAGTATAATAAATATTTGAGCATTTTGGTAAATATTATCAATATTTTGACGTTTTTGGTAAATATTGTCAATATTTAGAGGGTTTCAGCCCATTTTGTAAATATTTTGATCCAATTTCCTATATCGGGGTAGGGAAAATGTGCAATTGTCACCCTGAAATCCGAAAAAGATGGTTATTTTTACGAATTTTTTTTTTGTGCTACGCGCGAATTTTGTGATTTTCTGTTTATATCAACTCACATCGGCTCTTTTTTGATTGACAGGCAGTATTTGACAAATTCTACATCATATTGGGAAGTATATATTTGAAGCTCGTTAAAATCACGTTTTGCACATGTTTTGAAACACATACTTTGAAATAAATTAAATAATAAATATTTATATAAATATTTAGGCATTTTTATGTAACTTTATACACATATTTTGGTATTTTTTAAGTAAATATTAAATAAATATTTTAAAGGTTTTTGATAAATATTGATCCGCCCTAATGTAAGAAAGTAGGTTATATCTATTCTTTGAAATATACCTAAATCACGGCCGTATCCAGAAATCGATTTTGGGGAGGGCAAAATGCACAAAAAAGTAGTATTTTTGCCATTTCAAGGTAAAATAACCTCTTTTCTTTGGATTTCGGGGGAGACAATTGCCCGTTTGCCCACCCTCTGAATAAGGGTGGGCAAACGGTCAATAAATAGCTAAATAGCTAAATATTGTATTGCAATTATAGTTTCCATTAAGTAATAATAAAATGAGCAGACATACCTCGTAATGAAATCAGATACCGAATTGAGCTGTTGAGTAATTCTACACCACAACTGTTAAGTTGAAACAAGATATTGAAACATACAGCTAGAAATACTACGAACCATATAAGCAGTATGTAAGTGATTAAATAAAATTTCGTTTGTCCTGCATTCCACGTAATTATTTGAAAAGAGTAAAATATGACGTGAAAAATTACAACAGATGTAAGAAACAAAAATTTAATAGTGTTGTTCTTTTTGGAAATTAGTTTTAAGTTTGATTTATCCAATGCAAACGGGAGACTTCCAAGATAAATACTAATTCTCAAGTTGAATACAAGAATTTTCGATGACAAGCGACTAATCATTATTGAAATTGTCCAAATATTGTTGTTTATTATCAGCAAATTGAATCAAAAATTTAAATCGCATGTCTAGGTGGAAACAATTTTTTATAATGACCTAATTAAATAAACCGTTGCAAAACAGATATAACACAGTAATGGTTAACTACTTTTAATTAGGATGAGTCTTAAAAAAATTTGGGGTATATTGAGACAATTTTTGGCGTGTATTGAAACACTTTTTGGGGCGCTTTGAGACACTTCTTGGGGTGTTTTGAGACACTTCTTGGGGTGTTTTGAGACACTTCTTGGGGTGTTTTGAGACACTTCTTGGGGTGTGCTTTTTAACATTATTCGCAGAGTTTTAAACCCTGGACACCGCTTTCAAATAAAGCAAAGCAACCATTACTTAATAATTATAATTTATTTATATAAATTGGGTGAAACAGCGACCATTATCATAATGGCTGAAACTCAATATATTATTTATAACGACGTTTCACTTCAAATCTTATTCCGTCCATGGATGAAAGATGTTTTAATATTTATTATTTGCTTCAAATCTTAACTATTTCGACACGCTTAATGTTCTGGTGCATTTAAACGCGTTGTTTTGGAAAAAAATTGCTTATGCTCAATTTAATAATAAAAACTTTGAATGATCTACTCCACAAAATAGATTCCCAATTCACTTCTTGGGAAATAAATATTGCACTTAATATTCCTTCATTTAAAAACGTTTATGTGTTTCTCCTTAAAACGTTTTCAAATGACTGCCGCATTGCGTATATTATATACATTCCTACAAAGTTAACCAACAACTATTTCGTTATTTCGTTCGGCAACTTAGGAAATATACCAGTTATTGGGAAATGTTTTTAAATCAATTATCGTCACAATAAAAAATTACTACTGATTGAGGTACTAGAGTATTTTGACGGAACTTTTATTGTAATCACATACCCAGGATACCATGTTATGATATAATATTATCTGTGTAAGTGTAGTCGCATACGCCATAATATCCCTTATTTAGAAAAGCGATATAATTAGAGTGGAATATAAGCTTTACAATCATTCAAAAATAAATGGATGTAGCTTACATCAGACATATACGATATACCATACCTACTAATACAAGCAGTTGCACATTTGGGGGCTTGGAGGCTGAAGCTCCATCTCCCCCACATAAACTTTTCGAATTTACATTTGATAAAATCAGGTTTCTCTCAAAATTTAAAAAAAAAATATTTTTGTTGTAAAAATGGAAAAAATTGCGCATTAAGCTCGATTTTCATTGACTTTGAATTAAATTTGCTAAATTCGTTCACCCTACGCGTGAATTTGGTGCATTTTATACGGGATCGAAAAATTGACTTCATATATAAACGATGTTTGTTCAGGCCCCACAAGGTGGGACCAGGATACGCCCCTTGAATATATATCGCTAAAATCTTTAGATTGAGAATTAATACGGATACATCATCAATTTGTTTATTAAACTTTGCAAAGCCATATAGTTTATTGCAGAACTCCATACACTAAAAAAAATGTTAGCTGTTGAAAATGGAAGTCGATTTCATAAATATAATAGTACACCTTTGAAAATCTTGTGTTCAATTACACTGACTGTCGCAGTCTCCCTTGACTATTTTATTTATTTTATCATGATTGAATTTGTCATTTCTGTCCTTTTATACTGTAAATATTATAAATATATTCTCTCTGTACATCAACGGTTGTCTAACATTTTTTCTAAGTGTCTATACAGGTGACAGGTACTAGATTAAAAATCGTCAGATGGTTGATTGTATGCCTGTGCTTTTTATTTAATCAGATTTCGTCATAGTTGAAACTTGATTGCACAAGATATTTTAAATATTTAATGTTGCGTTGCAACAGCAATCTTTTGTTAGTTTAGTACATCTGATGGCCATCAGATATTGCCAAATTTTAGCTGAGATAATTGGCAGTGGTGCTTAAAGGACAATCCGAAAGGGCAAATATAAGTCTAAAGTTGTTGCAGTGAAATCTATCCGGGCTGGAGCTGATATAATATTTTTCAAAGCCCTTCTTTCTGAATTGAAAGTGATGTGTTACGCTGCCAACCATGTAACTCTTGCAGATTTGATTGGAGCCTGTACTAAAAACATTCGTCAATGTACCTATGTGGTTTCCAATCACTTTTTTACTCGAAACGACATTGTAGTATTGGTATACATAATAAAATAGACTGAACGTAACTTTGTTATAAAAATTCAAATTAAATTTTTAAAGATGCTAATAATCAATCTCTGAAAATTATCAGTTTTTTAGAACAATACATCCCTTCTCCATACATCATTTTTAACGGTCGCGAAAACATCGATTGATATTTGCTAACATTTTTTGCTATTCACGCGTTAATATAAATAATCACATTTCTACAGCTTGTTTAATGTTTGTCTCGTTCCCCTCGCAACCAATTCCTGCCTAAGCCTTCAGTCTAGAGTCTTAACATACTTTTATTGCGAAAATTAAAATTAAAGTTGTAATAGATGCACACGATAAATTGTTGAAAACCAAATAAAGTTTTTATCAGCTTTATTATCAGTACATTTTCAAAAATAAATAAATAGTACATACTGTTGTAAATGCAATCCTATGGAAAAATCTTGTCAATTATGTCTGCCCAAACTAATAACAATTTTGTTATTTGCAAATTGCTAGTGGAACTATACATCGTGGTAGAATACTGCGTTAATGGAGATCTAGTTACAATGCTCAGAAACAGTCGCCCTCATTTCATCGATCTTTTTGATGAGAAACGAATACTTTGAAGGGACTATTATTATACTTCATATTTTTTAACGTGCATTTTTTTTTATTATTCCTACCACTGTTTGACATGCATATTTTGAAAAATTATTTAGTTTTTTAGACCACAAAAACGGTGCAAGTGCATAGAAATAAATTGTTTATGAATGATTTACTATTTATTATTAAATCGTTTATTTTATAATTGATTGAATAATTGATAAATTAAAAATTCACTTTTCCTCTGTGTTCCAACTCTATTTTAGAATATTATAATTTTTACTTCTAAGATCATATACAAGATGTGCTATATTTTAAAGTATTTTATTGTTACATTTTAAATCATAGTAATTTAAAAGTAATTTGCCCATAGAGTTGCAAATTTTTACATAGTGACCATAGTCAGGAAGTAGTAAAATATATAACCACAATTTGTCTGTTCTTTTGGTAAAACATTATGATTGTATACCAACTAAATGTTTTCATAGAAGCAAGCAGTATGATAACGAAATATCTACATGGAATTTAGCACACTGGAGTTACGAAGTTGCGACTGCCATGGAATATATAAGCAGTAAAAATGTAGGTTAACTCATTAACTTAATTAGCTTAACGATTAATAAATTGATATTATGTATGAAACTTATTATTATTCTCAATATACATTTATTAGTTTTGCTTACACTGTCTTCATTATATCAAGATCAATTAATTATGGCTGGTAATTAATGGCCTTTAAAACAATTGAATTTGCCTGTAAGTTTTTTTCAGGCCTTTAAAATAAGTGAATAGCCTTCAATTAATAGCCTTTAAGGAAATCAGGGACAATTTTAATATGCCTTTAGAATTAATTAAAAAACCTTTACATTCATGAATCACTTATATTAAAAAAATAATGTGTGCATTGGTGGCCAGAGTGAAATGTTTGCAGTTCAAGTCCCGCTATGAGGGCCTATATTACTAGTATAATATTTTTGGGACCGAGATTTTTTATCTAAAGGTTGTGCTACAGAGGTGTACCCATTATAGCCTCTAGTAATTGATGCATCAGTTTACCTTTCCCACTAATTGCTTTTCTCGACATTCTAATTCTGCATCACTGGTGAGCAGAAGAAACAGGTTAGTTAAAGTTTTTAACTGTAGACCGGGCGGTAAGACATGCCCAGTCAATGCAAAATTACATTTTGTAAAAAGAGCAATACATTTGTGGATTAGGAACTGTGAACATATTCTGCTTGTAGTGCTTACTATATATCTAAAAAAACTACATACCTATGCAAGCACATAGTTGAACTGGCTCCGTACAGCAGGATGTCTTCACGTTTCCACCGACTGTAAATCCTATCAAACTTGAAGGAAAACCTAAACGTGATCGACCAAAGGGCTCAACCAAGGCATTATTATGAGAATAGATCCTCAGACTCTCAGACTGTATAATGGAACTCTTACTACCAAATAATCATTATAGATTTGACTAACTATAAACAATATTAATAAGTATTACAGATTTGACTAAATATTTCTTTCGTACTTAATAAAATTAAAGGCAATTAATACAAAAATTAAAGGCAAATTAATTGTACTACTAAAGGCTATTAATTGATTTATTGAAAGGCAGTACTAAAGGCAAAATTCATTGTTTTTAAAGGTATTTTCATTTTATCGTTTTAAAGGTTTTTACTTTGTTTTAAGGGCATTTTCATTTTAATTAAAGGCTCATTAAAATTAAGTCATTAATTATATGTGCTACGTGTTGGTTTCAACTGTTGGTTATTTCTTGTACGAAAAGTAGATTTAGCCGCAAGAAATATTCTTGTGACGGATAAAATAACCGCAAAAATATGTGACTTGGTTTAGCCAAACAGCTTTACGAAGAGTCGCTTTGCATCAAAACCACAAAGGTTCAAATTTATTTGTGAATGTAAATGCGGGCAAATGGTAATAGCTGTAAATCAGTTTTAGAATGGAAAGTTATAAAATGTACTAATAGTATTTTGATATCTAATGTATGTGTAGACACCATTGCCTGTAAAATGGATGGCCATCGAGTCTCTGAGAGACTTGCACTTTTCTGTAGAGACGGACATTTGGAGCTTTGGAGTGACAATGTGGGAAATATTCTCCTTGGGAAATACTCCGTATCCTGGTTTGAATTGGGATTTCAATTCTTGCAAATTACTCAGCGATGGACACAGAAGGCAAAAACCGGAGTATGCAAACAAGGAAATGTAGTTCAACAATATCAATCGCTAAAAAATAAATCATTCAGTTGCTGCTTGTATGTAGTTGGATTATGTCGTGGTATTCTCGTTTTACAGCTTATGACATAATGCTCGGTTTCTGGGATTTAGATCCAAAGGATCGTACGCCTTTTTCTCAACTCAGACATTTTTTGAGAGAACAAACAAACAGATTCAATGAGTCCAATTTCCTTTACCCAACTGTGTAATTTTAATGTTTAAAAGATGCTTGTTTAAATGTAAATATTGAACTCTGTATAGTATAGTAAAAAATATTCTTACTAACTACTAATTAGCAAAGTAATTATTATAGCAGTCAATAATTTGTCAATTTGTGTTTGTCTCAATATAATTTACAATGTAGATAGATTGCTTTCTCTAAAATATACATAGCACTAGCTTATTGCGTTATAGGTATGCACTTTATTTAATATGTGTTTAAAAGAGTCGTATCATTAAGTCAAAAAGAAAAATTATTAAAATAAAATAAAAATTGTAAATGCTACAAATGGTAGGCGTGGGCTGATCCACTAGTATATTTTATTATTTTAATTACTGAGTAATTGCTTTGAAAAGAGTCATTTAAAAAACGAAGAATATCAATTGATTTGGTGGGAATTTGGTTTGATGATTGTTAAAAAGGCCGTGCTTTATTTGTCCCGTGATAATGTTGGTGTGAAGTTTGATGTAGACAAAGACAAAGGCCATTAAGGCACAAATCAATAATGTTATAACAATTTTTTGGTCTTGATTGTAGAAAATATTTTATTGTATTCAATAAAATCAACAGTATGCACATTCAATTTCAAAGTACACAAATAATAAACAGCTTCAATCTTTTAAATATATTCTTCAATTTAACTAGGAGTCAAGATTCGCGACCATAGAGCGGCGCCCTCCATCTAGAAAGAGGTTAAGAGGGCCCTCTATGATATTCCCGAGGTCCAAGAGGGATGGCAGATGAGAGGTCAAGGCTCCCTTTTAGAAAGTGGGAAGGGAGAGGGGAGGATAATATAATTGGATAGGATAATAATTCTGACAAATTGAAATAATTCCAAGTTATCTGGTGAAAGGGAGCATTTATTAATTTTAAAGCAAAGTTGATAAACTACAAATGCAGTAGGTTGGGTAAAGGACGGGTGAAGAAGTACATTTAAACTACCATTAAGTTATGATATATTGTTAATCGGTGGCTGGAAAATAAAACCAATATTTTCCTGTCATAACTTCAATTCTTGCAGCTGGGTAGACGAATTTGACGGTGAGCAGAAGCAGATAAATAAGTACAGGGCCATAACATCTACAGCCCGGGTATGAGGAAAATGTTCTCGCCAGAGTCGTTGATTGAAAATATGATATACTTCAATATATAACCATAGATAACCATAGTCAGGATAATTTGTTTGAAATGGTAAACTGCATATTATACATATTATATATAAAAAATTACATTATTAAGTAGTGTCAACTACTTTATAGAAAGGGTATTCCATTCTGTCTATCTGTCCGTCTATCTGTCTGTCTGTTGTGCAGATTCTCTAACAATAGTAGTATGGTATCTAGTACAGTAGTATAGTATCTACGACCATAGTATATGGTAGTATAGTACCTAGAACACTGGCGTAGCCAAATGGGGAGTCAAAGGGGCGCATGCCCCCTATAAGAAAAGTCATAAAAATGGTAGTATAGTACCTAATAACACTGACGTAGCCAGGGGGGAGGTCAAGGGGGCACATGCCCCCCTGAAATAAAAGTTATAAACATAGTAGTATAGTACCTAGTAACACTGGCGTAGCCAGGATGGGTCAAGGGGGCACATGCCCCAAACGAAAAGTCATAATATCAACAAAACCCACAGTACGTTGTCTAGTAATATTATAGTAGGTATAATTATGGTAGTATTGTAGGATAGTATAGTTTATGGTGGCTCAATACATAGTAAAATAATCATGTTTCATATATGATATAGCTATACAGTGTGTTGACACTACTTTGCTATATAGTGTTTGTAATAGTAGTTTATTATTGCGTGCAGCGACAACAATGGACCTCATTTTAGTCCAAAATCAAACTTAAATGCAATAAATTAGAACGTACTGAACGTAGTGCCAAAATTGCTTGAAACTGTGCGTTCTTTTACAGTAAAAAATGGGATTTCGTGGAGAAGGCGATTAAAAAAAATTTTCACCAAAGTTATTGCAATCACAATTTTTTTAATGTCATAATTTGGCAACAGCACAAAGAAGATTGAAAATATTGTGTTGAGGTAAACTGCGATCCAAACTATTGTGAATAATTTTGGTAAAATATCAATATCTATTGTAATATCGTGACCTGGTCCGGCCTGTAGGAGTATCGCCCCCGCTCCTCCTTACTCCTACTTACGCTACTGAGTAAGTAATGATTAATGAACAATATGATAGGACACTATTTGCGTAAGCAATTTATCATCCATATATGCATATATCATGCCAATCGTGGTGTATAATGTAACACACCTAATATAATAATTTCTGATAATACTGATATATTTAATATGCACATAAAATATTAAATATAATGTTTACTTGACCACATCCTGATTCTTATGCTGTGCTTGCAGCATTTTAGTATTTTGTTTAGTATTATATGTACATTGACTGTAAATTGAAGTCCCTTCAATGAGAAAATTTGCAATTGAGTAAGTTGTAAAAAACTAAAAATATATTATTTATTTCATTTTATTTTAAAATTGTCCTTAAAAATTAATTACGACATACTTTTGTGTCAGATACTTGTCTATATGACTATTTCATTCAAGAACGAAACGGTTGGTCATGAAGAACATAACATTGTCAGTTCTTTTACTTTTCACTACTAATAACCTTGTAGTGGCAAGTGAAACAAATAAGCATCCAACCTTAAAATTAAAGACGGTTGACAGGGGCATTGATGATGCTGTAGAAAATGGGACAAATACTTTTATCCTTCCTAAGAATTTTTCACAATTAGAATATGAGTGTATCTCAACATACCCCACCAGCTGGATATTTGGATTTAACACAGTAACCGCCGACTATTTTAATTACTCTTTAACAATTAATACACACTTACCAATATTGGTTTTGTAATATAATGTACTATAGTTCTTATTATTGCTCAGTGTACGTGATTCATGTGTAAATTCGTTCCTATAATTTAAAAAATTAATTTAAGGTTGTAATATTTTATCTTTTTTGCTAATTACACAGTTCCAGGATGATGACCTTGAGTACTACCCTAGTGTTATAAAGACTAAAAATCGAACCTATGAATCAGATTCGTCAAAGCAGTATTTCGCTGGCTTAATCGTAATTTCCGACAACTAAAATTTGAATATCATAAAAATCCGACAACTTGATTTTCAATATCAT
>JAQFYB010007466.1:0-10800 GCA_034694085.1 Pogonognathellus longicornis
CATATCGAATTTAGTCGATACATATCGAATTTAGTCGATACATATCGAATTTAGTCGATACATATCGAATTTAGTCGTTACATATCGAATTTAGCAGCTGCTCAGTCTTGATAATTCAAGACTGAGCACCGAGGTGTTCAAAAAGGGTGCTCTGTCTTGATTGAGGTTCAATACAAACTGTACATAGGTATATCGATTATTTCGAGTTAATAAACACTCGAAAGTCATTGAAGGCTACTTAAACAAATTATCAAATGAATGTTGTAGTAACTATGTAACATTCAAGCCATTTTTATTGTATGTAGGTAACCTACTCATATGTATCGATTTCAAACCAACGATTTATATTATCTTTTATTTTCCTGTACCAATTAGCCCAATTAGGTGTGACATGAGTGTTGGAACATTTTATCGTGTAATATTTTATTGCGTATAAATCATAATCTGTTGGTGAGGTTGACATATTTAATTTCATAAGAATTTAATTTATATATCAAATTTAAATTATATACGCAAACCATATGTAGAATATTCTGATATAGAACCAGTACTTGTACCTGTAGAAAATAATATAGAAATAACGCCAGCTAATAAAGTTAAAAAAACTTCTAGAATTTCTTATATTGTTGTAAGATTCGATGACAAAATAATTACTAAAATAAATTATTCAAAATTGTATCCAAAAAAATCACATTATAATTATTTTTAATATATTTGGTTTTTCAGTGAACAAATAGCATTTGCGTAAAATGGCGAGCTATTCGAGTTTGGCACCAGCCGCATACGAAAAAATCCGAGTATGTAGCATTTCATTAAATATGACAGATCGGATTCGTCTGATTGGTTTACCTGCTGAGATGGCACACCCGATCCGTCAGGCAATACTGGCAGGTTGGGGGCAAATTCAAGACGAAAGAGATTACTATGGAACCCACGAATTTAAAGTGAGAGGAAATCCGTGGCATGGACAGGGGGAAGATTCGGTTCGCTCGAGAAGATTATTAACATCAATAACTATGGCAATGGCAAGAAACGGATGGAATATTTTGCAAGCCGCAGATGTGAGTAAAACCCAAGGAGACAAAGACACTTTATTCTTTGAGTACGGTGTTCCTGACCCCGAAGTACAAATGTTTTCCATGTCCTTTAATATGGGCGATAGAATCAGAGTTATAGATGCGCCTTCATTGTTCCCAATTGTCAAACAGGCTGTTGAGGCACAATGGCGTAAAGGAATTCAGAATGAAAGAGAGTATCATGGTTCCATGGAACTGAAATTAGCAGGAAATCCTTGGTACTCAACTGGATCCGACGCCGTGTACTCGAGAATGGTTTTGTGCCAAGTGATTGCTAATCTTAGATCACTGGGATACAAACTCTACGTGTCAGTTGACATCAGTTTCGGCCAAGAAGGTCGTGATCTTGAATCCTTAATCTTTAGAAAAGTCAATTCTATTTGGCAATAGACTTTTAAAATGTTCTATTAATTTTGCGAATAAGTATTAATAATAATATTGTTTTAGTAAGCAATGTTTTCAACTTTTCAGTGTTATAATGCCTACTTATGACTTAAGTATTTGTAGAATTGTGCGGAATAAGCATCACAGATAGATGTAATTATGAAGTAGCGGTAATACATTGTAGGTGGTGGAATAGAGAAGTAGAAGCATAGTTTTATTTTTATCGCATTCAGAACTCAAAATTATCCTTAGACAAGGAGGTTTATTCAGTTTTAATGGCTGGTGTCGTAGAAACTGTCAACTAAACCATAATAAATTTTTTGCACAACTGATCGACGCACAAACATGAATGGCAATTTGGCAATCCTTTGAAGCAGTTTTTCCATTACTTAATACTAAACCATAGTCAATAGTGATACATACAAAAGTTAAGTAGTTGGGACTGCCTTTACAAATATTTGTATTGATTTTTTACTTGGATATTTTGCAAAACATTTGACCAATGAGAGTAGATAATATTTAATGTAAAATTTCAACTGCTAGGAAAGCTAATATTAATAAGTTTACTTCACACTAGTACCTAATTGAAATCTGTAAATTTCGATAAATAATGCCGTCCGAAATATTTTCAATTATTATTTTTTCTTACAAGCCAATTAAACTTAATTTGCCCTATTTAGTTGTAAAATGTTTAATCTTATAGCTCGTAAAAATAATAAAAGTTGCAATTGTATACTGCAATTATATAAATAATGCAATATATAACGTTCTTTCTTGTTATAGATGACGTGTTAAATTGTGTTGTAATATTCCTACGAAAGAATTAAATAAATATGTGATGATTGGATTCTACTTTTTATTTTTACACGTATTTGTGTATGCCGTATCATTATAAATATAAGTGTAAAATGTCAGTGCTTGTGCTTGCACATTTTGATAATTACGGTTTATATTTTTTAAAAGGCTTCTAAAGACATGGTACGATTTACGTGACAGATGTGGTTTCTGCTGATTTTTCTGAATTTTTTACATGTTAAAGCCTGATTCAAGAAACTAGGATGAGGAGGGTTAGAAATAGAATTCACTATAGGTTACTTTTTTGTCCTCTGGAGTAGCTCAAAGTGTCACGAAAACCTATGTATTTGAGTGTTTATTTGTAGATTTTCACATTCAGTAACAAATACAGTCATTGTTGAAAATGCCTACAACGACTAGTTGACAAGGATGACTATATAATATGCTGATGAATGTTTCAGAATGGAAAATTTTAATCCCTTTTGCAACGTGTGATCAAATTTTTCAACCGTTTATACTTTTATTTCAATATGCCATAGGAAAGGCTAGATACGCCCCTGTTGTGTGCATACCTGACAATCTGACAAATGCGACAAGTTGATTTTGTATTTAAAAAAGCGACAACTAGATTGGGGGGAAATCAAGTTGTCGCTTTTTTAAATATACAAAATCAACTTGTTGCGTTTTACGATTAACGCGTCGATATTTAAAAATATTTAAACTTATATGCATTTATAAATATTCAATGATGTGTAATCGTGTGCCTGTGTAATTTTACGTGTTAATAACTGTTACAACCAAGGGCGTATTTAGAGGTGGGCCCGGGCCCCACCAAGATTTTTTAAACATACACTAGATAATTATGCATCTCTTGATAATGAAAACAATTTTAATAAATGTAGTACCAATTTCATCAAATCATTTTAAAACGATGTAGAATATCAATAAAATAAAACATAATAAGCATTTAGATAAAAGTTTGTTCTGAAGTTCAATTTTTGAGATTTGTAGCTATCCTTACTTACTAACTTACCCACTGCAAGATAAAATAAAAATTTCGTGTATTTTGATTTTGACCAAAATTTACGCAAATTTGGACTAATTTGCTAATAGGTTTGCTATATAGGTTTTACTGTATTTTCGTACTAACTCGGTGACTTAATCTGGTCCCCACCCATTTCACAATCCTAGATACGCCCTTGATTACAACACTGAATGGTTTGGTCACCAAACTGTTATTTATATACATTTTTATTGGTGGAATAATGGTGTAATAAATTGTACAAAAATATTCGACAAACATCGACTATTACAGTAATGATAGTCAGGGCCGTAGCTAGGATTGTCATATGGGGAGTGCTTGATATAAGACGAGGTTTTTATAAAATTACAATAGTTAAAATTTTGTATTACCTAGTAAAATCCTTTTTATTGAAGTGGTTATTCAATTCTTACAATAGATTGCGGGTACTATATTAGTACAATTCTATGGTTTTTCTTTAAAGCAAACTCGGTAAGTACTTCTTCTATCAGTGCCGTAGCAAGTCTGTCTTGGCTCTGAGGAACAGAAGGTACTATTCCAAAGGCCCTATTTGTAGGTAATACGTTGGGAGGGACAAAATAGCAGCATATGCACAAAAG
The DNA here is from genome assembly GCA_034694085.1 of Pogonognathellus longicornis. NCBI lineage: Eukaryota > Metazoa > Arthropoda > Collembola > Entomobryomorpha > Tomoceridae > Pogonognathellus > Pogonognathellus longicornis. The sequence continues at coordinate 3,897 of JAQFYB010007466.1, forward strand.
TATCCATTATCGCGCGAAACGCGAAAAATTTGAGCTATTTTAGGCCGAAATCAATCTACAATGGATTAAATTTGCGCGTAGCGCGAACATTTTTGTGATTTTATGCACTTCTTTGGTAAAATAACGTATACAATGCAACACATAAACTTGAGAATAGATGCTTCACTAATCAATTTATGTGACTAAACTTTGATGATGATTGGATCAATATTTTTTGGAACAACCATGTTGGTGATCCAGATCGTTTCCCAGAACGAACTTCTAAAATCTTTGTTGATTTCATGAGATTCAGGATCAACATAGCGTACACGCGAGACAATTGCTCCATGGTTGATACTTTTGTGGTTTCGTACACAAGAATGGAAATAATATTTTGCTTTATGTATTTTAGTTACAATTACATGTTTATGTTTACAATTGTAAATCAGAACAATGATAGCAACGAGAAACATCAGTATCCTAAAATAAAAGAGACAAAGTTTTATTTTAAGCGGTGAGATTGCAAACAATGATATCTTACACACTGAGTTATTTACGCTCACAAAGCTTTAAAAAGGCCGTGGTTGTATAATATCTGTATCAATTTCATTAATTGAGGAAATGCCAATAATATCCAGTGTAAGCCACAATAATCTGGGGGGTGCTTAAGCACCCTGAGCACCCTTAGTGGCTACGGCCCTGATGATAGTACATATAGATAATAAATGGTTTTTAAAATTAATGTATTCCTGAGAGTGTATAAACTAATACAGTCTAACTTTGCAATACAAGCTTCACCTAATAAATACCTACCTAATAAACTTTACCTTTACAATTAAAATGTGAAGTCGAGCTACAGTTTTTTTATTTGTTTGAGTCGCTAACATTTGTAATAATATGTATCAGGTATGCACATCTATATAAAATTATGTAATCAAAGATCTTTTCAAAATATAGTTTAGAGACGACTAAAATATCATTTAATGAAAAAAAATACAGTGGTGATAACCTGCCGTAATTTAATCCGACTTTTACTACAATTCATTATTAAAACAATATTTACAATGAAAACATTATTGTAAAAAATAAAATATTGTATCTAACAATTTGAAATGTAACATTCATATTCCAAGTATAAATGTATTTATATTTAAGATATATAGAGAGTATATTATTAGTAGAGAGCGGAAAGGCATGCAAAATAAAACTGGATTCAGGCATGCAAAATGCTCTAAAAATTATAAAACATGCTCTAAAAATTGCCAAACATGCACCTAAACATGCCCTAAAAACTTGTGATAAAAAACGATAATGGGATTTAATATTTGCAAAAAAATGTCGGGATTACGTATTCAATAATTTAATTTCCATTAAGTGAATATTTAACTATAAAAATATTTAACTACAAATGTATTTTTCCAGAAACTATTTAAAGGTGACGTTCCACAACGTCTTTCATGGAATTTTGGCCGCTACTTACGTTTAGGCAACACTCATGTCCATAAAAAACTGATTTTCTTGTACCGCCATTAATTGTGAAATTATTATATAACGTTCTGGTTTTGAATCATACTTTTGAAAAATAAATTTTACTTACTGTGAACAAATGTACCAATAAAATTTGGAAATATGCACTTTAAAATATCCTTCAAAAACCAAAATAAGCACTAAAAGTTGTAAAAACATGAAAACATGCCCTAAAAACCCAAAATCGGCAAAAACATGCCCTAAAAACCAAGAACGGAAAAAAGGCAAAAACATGCAAAATAAGAATCTGTATTTCAGCTTCTTATGGTCTGAAACGTCCAGATATTGCTTGTGCATGTCGTAGGGCCCATCGAAATGGACATGCTTTTGCCTGCCTTTCCGCTCTCTAATTATTAGAAGTTTAAATGCAAGTATTAACCCATAATACTATTTTGTACGCAATGATTGCCGATTGGCATTCGTAATAAACTACCCGGTAAGATGTGAATCTAAAATTGATTTTACATCCACTTCGAATATCTCAAACATTTGGCTTCACTACTCGTTGTTGCTCATCTTGTAATTGTTTCAGATAACGACGCACCACCATCAATGCATAAATGTTAAATAATGGACCAAGCACGAATACGATTATCAACTGGAATATGTCACTTAAGGTTACACCGACAAAGAAATAATACACAGCCATAGAGAGAATTGAAACCACGATGGAGGGTGCTTGGTAAATCATCCACATTCCAATTAATCGCGTTGAATTCTAAAACATTAAAAACAAGTTTCTTTATTGAAAGTTGATTATGAGAAATTGAGTCAAAATACATCAAAAAAATGAATTACTCAATCCCAAATTAAATCCATAAAATATAAAGTATAAAAAAGATTAATGTTTTATAGAAGAAAATGTAATTCCAATTTACCGTACGAACTCCATGTATTAATATACAAGCAAAAGTCAGGCCAAGTGCAAAAAGTATTAAAGAGACTGGAGTCATAATTTTTTGCAGAGGTTGAACTAAAAATACAATCAAATTAAAAAAAAATTAGTATAACAAGGGTCAAATAATATTTTTGTATAAAATCATAATGAAGAGGTTGGTGAACTAACGTTCTGTTAATTTAGCTCTTGCGGTCACAAGTATAATTTGCCTGTTAACCATTTGCGCATCATACATTTCTCCGTTTGCATGCTTCTCTAGCTCAATCTTTACCAATGGCTTTTCTACTTCAATGGCATTGTCAAGTGTTTTAACTAAATATGGAGTTAGTATATAAACAGAGACCAGCAAAAATATTAGTCCTATCAATGCTCCAATCTAAAAAATTGAAAACACAAATTACAGTAATTATTATAAAATCAAGTTTACAAGGATCAGGGTTGGGTAAATTACATGTAATTTTGAGCTAAATGTAATTAAATTACAAATTACATTACATTTGATTTGTAATTAAATTACAAATTACATTACATTTGATTTGTAATTAAATTACAAATTACATTACATTTGATTTGTAATTTGTTGTAGACTTATAGCAATGTAATTAAATTACAATTGTAATTTGACGATTGCAGGCGAAAATGTAATTGAATTACTTGAGAAATTACAAATTACATTGAATAAAAAATGATGATTTTGGGTAGGGAAATACAAGGCACGCTACCCAAAAGAAATTGAATTGGTGGATTTTTTACTAACTGAAATTTTTTAATCCATATATAAAGTGCAAGTCTATGAATTCAAATTCATTTAGAGGCAACACACAATAATAGTACCTTGATACATTTTATGCCTCAGCTTAATTTTAATTCGTTAAGGTCCTTATTATTATCTTGGAACAATTGTATAGGTAATGTGTTCATTTTTCTTCCAGAGAAAATAAAAATTACTTTTTACTAGTAATGTTATCATTTCTGTAGGCGTTCATTTAATACTTGCATCTACAAAAAATATTTTGCTAATTTCTCTATAATACTCTTAATAATATAATCGAAATATTTGCATAATATTTATTAGTAGTTAGCAACTCATTTATATATTGGTTTGCTTTAGGTATTTCGATGTGATTACTCATGTGAATGAAATACCTACCCCTTGAAAAATTCTAGATCCATGATATAAATATTAAATATATAAACCTTATTTTAATTAAAATGAATTTTAAAACCTTATTTTAATTAAAATGTATTTTAAATACTTATTTCAATTAAAATGTATTTTAAAACCTTATTTTAATTTAAATGAATTTTAAAACCTTATTTCAATTAAAATGAATTTTAAAACCTTATTTCAATTAAAATGTATTTTAAAACCTTATTTTAATTTTAATGTATTTTAAATACTTATTTCAATTAAAATGTATTTTAAAACCTTATTTTAATTAAAATGTACTTTAAATACTTATTTCAATTAAAATGTATTTTAAATACCTATTTCGATTAAAATGTATTTTAAATACAAGTAATTTGCTCATCCCTGCAAGTTTGTACTTCATATATTTCTGACACATTTAGTGATATTTTTTAATGAACTTACAAGTTGAAGTATCCCGAATGTCAAGCTGCCTTTTCGAAGGGAACAACCACAAAGGCAAGTTTTCTCCATTGTTTTAAGTGACGTACTATTTTATGAAGAACTTTCAATAGAAAATTCTAATTTTATTAATTTTGCAAATCGTTTTAAGCTAAAAATATTGTTTGCATTTGCTATTTTTTCTACATCTGTTGTCTGTTATGTGTGTTGTTGACCGACTTTAGTGCTAATTTTGTGTTAGGTGAGAGTATTATGGAAGCATTGAACTTGAACTGAACAACAACATGCAAGATGCAACACAGACTACTGACTGACGATGAGACTAAACTCTTTAGTGTATTCATAGCAGATACCTAAATACTACTAAATACCTATACGCGCAACAGATGCATATAGCAAAAATATTTTGCCTGGGGTAAAATTTTACTTCAACATACATTTATTCTGTAGCTGCTATGTTGTGTATATCAAACTGCGTCATTCATTACCAAGAATTATATATGTTGAAGGTGTATCAGAGTCCAAGAGTCCTTCTGATATAAGATAGAAACTACCCCCAACCCAACTTGATTCTTAGTAGCGTGTGTGACGTAGTTGTGATATCCTCTTCATGTATGTATACATCCCTGCTTTTGCAAAAACATCAACCTCCGTCACATACAATGAATACAATAGCTACCCTAACATAATTCTTTGTACAATCCTATTATGTATTGTATTATAACTATAAACCTACACTAATACAGTCATCAGTCATTTGTGCATACTATTCTCCCTTTTTATTTTGACTACTTTATAATCTCTAAAATCACATTTAAATTTTATAGTAGGTATTATGTATTACAATTTATTATACATAATATTTATATTACATACATTAAACACATTATACCCCGTTCTCTTCCAAAGTTTGTGTACAGGGGACTTTAAGTCCTTTAAGGCTCCAGTACAAGTAAGAGCGTTGGGTCTTAAAAACTCATTACAAATAACTCAAATCAAATGAAATCAATTAACGTGTGTGTAAGCTCGAAGTACTGGCAAATGAAACAAGAGTTTTTATTTTAATATTGAAAATCTAATCGGAGGCAAAGTAAGTGGAACACTGAAGAGTAAAATCAATATTTCCTCTATATATAGGAATCGTACATTTAGTACGTTGGTACATACATCTATAAAAGGTATTCAATAATAAAACCTAGTGAATATCATATTCCTATAAATTTGACACCATATGGTATCAAGATGCCTTGACGATTAGTGTATTTAATTGTTAAAGGGATAAGGTGGTGGAATAAGTCACAAAACTTCAAAATAACAACTTTTTTCATTTTTGGCGAAACTGGAACACAAAATTGGATTTTGTGTTCCAGGTCGTATAATGATGTTTATTATACGACATTGCTATAGATGAGATTTGCAATTACAGTGCAATTTACTGAGAGTGTCGTATAGTTTATTACAACGAAACGTGTTGTTATGGTTATTGCTAAACTAACAATCGAGATATGTTTTATAATTTAGTATAATCCAGGCGCGTAGCCAGGAATACAAATTGGGGGGTGCACAGCAAGGTTGTTTACAAAATTGATGTCTGTTGGGTGAAATTCGAGTATGAATCCATAATAGCACGTTGTAATGGAGTTAATTCGGTGAAAACAGACGACATAATCGCGCATAGCGCGAAATTTTTTCCGAGTTTTTGAATTTTCTGGGCAAAATTATTTACTTTTTTAGATATTATATGGATTCTGGGGGGTGCACGTGCACCCTGTGCACCCCCCTCGGCTACGCGCCTGGTATAATCAATTGCTAATTCATGGCAATGTCGTATAATAAACATCATTATACAGCCTGGAACACAAAATCCAATTTTGTGTTCCAATTTCGCCAAAAACGAAAAAAGTTGTTATTTTGAAGTTTTGTGACTTATTCCATCACCTTATAACTCTAACAATTAAATACATTCATCGTCAAGGCATTTTGATATGGTATAATAAGTTGTGCTCTAGTGAATAACAATAAAGATCCAATTGTTTCGTATCAAAACGGAAGCACAACAGACTGCTGGTAGGTACTAGGTAGGTAGTTACATAGAAATAACATACCTCTCTTGATGTATGTGTTTAATTACACACATACCTGCAGATTACTTTATTTATTTATCATTCATTCCCATGTTATACTACACGTACATTACTACATACACATAATTACCAAATAGCCAATATGCAATAATAGTCGTTCCCAATTATTAATGCTAATTATTATTAAGTATATAAATCATTATTTTAATCTCTCAAGACTATAATGGCTTTGAAGCGAGGGCATTGCTTAAGGAGCTCAACTTTATTTAAGACAATTATATTTTGGTTACAAATTTATTTTCCTTTAAAACTAATCTAAGAGAACTTTTTAAGTGCTTTACAAAGTTTAATTATAGGAGAATTTGGCAATATAAATTCAATCTTACAGTCTGTTTTTCTTTTTAGGTTGGTTTTCCTTAAATTAGCTCACTCATATTATTGCTCAACGCGCGATGATGCAGGAGAACAATTGTATTGCACCTCATCCTAAGGTTTTTCCCCTCCCGAAAATATTATAATCTAAAGATACAGTCATTGTTGAAATATGCCTACAACGACTGGCTGACATTGATGGCTATATTATGCTGATGAATGTTTCAGAATGGAAAATTTTATTCCGTAAGATCAAGTTTTCCAACCTTTTATACTTTTATTTAAATATATCTTATGTCAAGTATCGCCCATGGTAAACCCTAGATACGCTCCAGATGCAGGGCCGTAACTAGGATTTGTGTATGGGGGGTGCTAAATATAACACAAGGTTTTAGTAAAATTACGCAAGTTAAAATTTCGTATTGCCATACTAAAATCCTTTTTATTGAAGTG